>CAUYRT010096038.1:0-41381 GCA_963574885.1 Lepilemur ruficaudatus
CCAAATACACTTCAAGCATGCCCCTCCCCTTCACAGTGCTCACCACATCCCCCGGATGTGGGTCCACCCCCCACCCCCAAAATCCCCAGTGAACACTACCACCATTTAAGCACCATAGTGTCAATCAGTCAATACCAATTTGATGGCGAGTACAAGTGGGGCCCATTCTTTGGGTCTTGTGTCACCTCACTTTGAATAATGGGCTTAAGTTTAATCCAGGATAATATAAGTGGTGTTAGCTCACTATCATTTCTTAAAATTGAGTAATATTCCATTGTAAACATATACCAAATTTTAATAATCCACTCATGAATTGACAGGCACTTGGGTTGTTTCCACGACCTAGCAACAGTGAATTGTGCTGCCATAAACATTCATGTACAGATGTCTTTATCATAGAATGTCTTATGCTCTTTTGGGTAGATGCCTACTAATGCTATTGCTGGATAAAATATTCTTGAGAAGATATATAGGTGAATGAATTTCAGCTTTTCTTCCTTTCTAACATATGAATTTTAAGACTATGATTTTCCCTTTAATTACTAGTTTAGCTGCATTCCACAGATTTTGATATATTGTATTATAAAAGAGTTTTGAAAGTTATTTCCATTGCGATTTCTTTGTTGACATAACATTACTTGGCACTAATGAGATGCTTCATTTTCAACTATTTGGAGGTTTTCTACTTGTGTTTGTTATTGATTTCTAGCTTTATTTCACTGTCACTAGAAGATATACTCTGTATAACTTAAATCCTCTAAAATGTGTTGAGATTTACTTTATGGCATGACATATAGTCTATTTAGGCAAAAATTCCATTTTGCTTGAAAATAATGTGAATTCTGTATTTTTTTGTTGTAGTATTTTGTATGTGTTACTTAGGAAACTTTTATTAATTGTTCAAATCTCCCTGTCTCCACTGATTTTTTTGTATACTTGTTCTCTTAGTTAACTGAGTTATATTCAAATATCTAACTATGATTATAAATTTATCTCCTTTCAGTATTGCCAGTTTTGGGTTTTTATAGTTTGGAACTGCTTTAACGTCCACATAAAAACTAGAATAGTTTATCTTCCTATTATATTGACTTTTTTTATCATTATGAAATGGCCATCTCTGGTAATCTGGTAATCCTTGTTGTATGAAAGTCTACTTTGTTATATAGTTTGTATAGCTATGTAAATTTTATTTTGATTAATATTTCATGTAAAATGTTTTATGCCTTTTACTGTCAAAAGTTTTTTTATAGTTTTTTAAATTTTCTTTTTCACCTGCAGTTCCATGCAATACTATCAAATTTTGGTTCCTAATATACAAAGTGTATTTTTTGTAAGTAGTATGTGTGTGTATTCCATCCTGGTAATTTTTGTGTATATATATTTTATGTATATAATTTTATATGTATATATTTTTATAATGTATATTTTATATATATATTCCATCCTGATAAATTCTTTTAATTGGAGAATTTAGATCTTTTATATTTAGTATAATTATTAATATATTTGGATTTAAAATATCATCTTGCAATTAGTTTTCAATTTATCCAACTTGCTGTTTTAGTGGTTATTGTGAACATCATAATTGTTCCTTGGAGTACTAGAGACTACCTTAAATTGGTAGTCTGTAACATCTATAATATCCTGGACAATTCAAAGAAAGATCTTGCACATTTCAATTCCATTTACTCCCTCTTGCTTTTTGTGCTATTTTTGTCTTGTGTTTTGATTCTACATATATTTTAAATCTCAGAAGACATTAATACTATGGTTTTGTATGGTCAATATTCATTTATACTTGCCATGAATTTACCTTTCTCATAGAGGTCAGATCTAAATTAATCTGTCTACCTGCATATTGTACAAGCACAAAACAGAGTTTACTATGCCCACAAAGGAGCTCTTTATTTTCCCCAAATGCTGAGCCTGCTTCTCCTATTCATTTTCTCATGTCAGTAAATAATAACACCTTCTTTTCAGTTGCTCAGACCAAGACCCTGGGGGTCCTCCTTGATTTGTCTCTTTCCCTTATTCCCATCCCCACAGATAATACATAATGAAGTATTGCTAGGTCTATCTCCAAAATATATTTTGAATGTTTATTTCTTTCTACCTTCACTAGTCCAAGCCACATTTATCTTTTACCTGAGGGTACCCCAAGAGCCCACTATTTGATTTCCCTGCCCCAACTCCCCTATAATCCAAATTTCACACACAGCTAAAAGGATCTTTAAAAAATCCAAATCAGATCAAGTCATTTCATCAGTACCTCATCAATGTTTGGCACATTATAAGAGTAAAATAATAAATATTTGTTATAAGAATGAATGGATGAATTGATGAATGACTGAATAACTTGTTCAAGCTTGTAGCGCTACAACTGTAACCTGAGTCTGTCTTATTTCAACACAATACACACCTTTACCTAGGATCCAGGAGGGGTGCCAGCCCCCCTTCTCCAGCCTGTCTTGCTATGAACAAACAACTGAGCTTTACCAAATTTCAAAATAGGTATTATAAAATAGCTACATTTTATGCATAGTAAGGCCATAAACACATTTCTTTGGCTTTTTGAAATGTAATTTGAAGATTGCTAACCAGAAGAGAGTGGATGTTTTCGTCATCTTCTAAGGTCTTTGCTAAATGTATAATTTACAAAGAACCGATAATATTGACTAAAATCACATGCATGGGGCACTCAGTCAAGAATCAGCATAACAGATAACTTTTATGACCCACTAACCATGGGATCTTAGACACATGATTTTACCTGTGCCTAAATTTTCTCATTTGTAAAGTGAAAATAACAGCATCTACCTTTTTGGGATGCCTGAGGATTCAATGAGAATACAGGTAAAGCATGTAGAATAACCCCTATTAGTTGCAGCTATCTTTATAAGCTACAATCATATTGCAAATATACTGAAGATATTTTTTATTGTTTTGGTGAATTTTGAAAATTAAAAAACTTTTGGTAAATCATTTTATTACCCCTAGTTTGGAAATTTTACAGCAAGTTGACAGTTGAATACATATCCCATCTGTTGACATTTGTAGGCAGGTTTTCATTGCTACAGAGTCTGTGTCTTACCTCTCTCTTTAGTCCCTTAAAAGCTCATTCCCCACTTCTTCACCACAGCAAGGAATGAGCATAACTGTAACAAAAATGGCTTCTCAGGCAGTTTTATCTGAAGAACTAAACAGAGTCCTCAAACAGTAAAAACGAGGAAAGGCGGCATCTGGGGCTGCCAAACAGACAGCTTGCTGTGCCACAAATGGTGGATTGGCACACATTTAACGCATATGCCAGGGCCTGCTGTGATTTAGCGAGTGTAAAGGCTGAGCTGAGGAGGGGAGGAGGGAAGACTTGGGAGGAAGAAGGCAGTGTAAGGAGAGTCTGACCAAACCGGCCAGAGAAGAAAGGGCCTAGAGTGTGTACAACTCCTTCCTGGAATCCAGAGACAGACATGCCATTCTCAGTTTCTCCTCAAAGGAAAATAAAATAAAGTGCAGCTGCAGCTATGGAGATATAGGGCATACGGCGGGAAGAGCTTAGAAATTAACTACAGGGCAAGAAATACCTATGCATAATTCAGGAGGAGATGTGTATTACCAGAGGAGCCCATTCTCAGCTTAGGAGCAATAAAAATCCAGTCTCGTCTGGAAACTCAAGTCAGTAAATATTTATTGAGCACTAGTAGCTCTATGTACAGAGCACGGAATTCAATTCAATTCAACCAACACAGTGCCTTCTAGTTCAGGGTACTGTGGAAGAGATGATGGAAGAGGGACATGGAGCTTGGGGAACTCCTTTTGAGCTAGGTCATGTCCATCCTGGTTCTTCTACACAGACAGGCCTCTCAGCTGCCTATGAAATCTAAAGTCAGAGTGCCTGTGCCTATATCAGAGCTCTTGGGGCTGTTTTCTTGCCTGAGGCATCGCTGGCTAGAAGAATGACTCAGTATCAGCATATCCTAATACTATTCTGTTAAACATTCTATGGAGCTTTTGCTTTTTTATCAGAAACATTGTAGTATCACCTCTCATGTACTTCTTGGATCGGAAAACTAATATATAAGTTCCTTAAACCATGATTGTTTTGAATAGCAGCATATACTTCCATTTCCTAGTCATAATATGATTTAGAAGGCATAGCAACAACTCTTCTCTCTTCCTTAAAGCTCCCAAATTTTCTGGACCTTTCTCAAGTCTCACAACAAATTCAGAATAAATATGTTTTCCATTTAATGAAATATATGCATATATTACCTGCTATGGTGTGTCAGCCTATGGTCGGGCAGGGAATATCTTGGGGTAGAGAAAATGTTCACGTGAGTCATCCTTTGCGGCAGCATGGGAAATGAGAAGACACTTTTCATTTGCCTCTGCCTAACCTGCAGTTTAATGTGACGATGTATTCCTGCAGAAGAGCCTCACCAGCAGGCACTTAAGCTGCTTCGAAGTACTCACGCTATGGCAGAGGTGATCCAGGAAGACTTAGCCCCTGCTCATGGGAACAGGTGACATACACGGGGACAAGTGGGAGACAAGACAAAGCAGTGTCCAATTGAGTTGTAGAATACATGATGCAGATTAGGTACTGATAGAAATTTATTATTTAAAAATTCAGCGACTACTTGAGCTAGGGAGAACAGATGCACCCAGCCAAGTGTTGGCTTTAAACGAGTGCGAATACAAGTCTCCTGCAGAGGCATGAGTTTAGAGACGATTGAGAGGGCAAGTATAACCAGGGTGTGATTTCCACCTGCTATTAGGAAACAAAGCACTGGGAGAGAGTGTTTCTTCTTTTTGAAGAATGCACTACCAATAATTCAGCATAGCTTACCATTGTTCTGTGATTTCAGGGGTCACGACCTCAATTTCTCATGATGCCTTGGTAGGCAACCATTATCTGTTGAGTGTATATAAACTTCTGAGTCATGAGCAGTCCTAGACAAAGACACCTTTCCCAAGTGTGGTCTCAGCAATAACCAATCAGAAAGTAAAGTCCCAGCTGAATTTCCAAATTAGAATATGATAAACACCAAACTCAGAAATTCAAATGGAACTCAGAACCTTAATTAGCTCCATATTACTTTCAAAATGTTATTGAGTTATTTTACAATCTTAAACTAAATCATGCAAAGTTCCACTCAGCTTAGAAACAAGTTTTGTCAATACTGATTATTCTAGGAGCCTCAGAAATTGTTCCAAGTAAATTACCATGCCGTTGTTTTTCCAATAATATATAAGACAGCCCCGGTTTTCAAACTTGAAACACTATAATATTGACTTATGTGGGTTAGAAAAAGAAAAATTAAAGAAGGCTTTTAGAATGTTAATTTAAAAGATAAGCATAATTTGCATTTAAGGAAACATAAAACCAGAGTAAAGGTGCTACTCTTTCAATAACACCTTCTGCAAACTGAAGCATGAACAATCTTTACTTAGGCATAATTATAGGAAATTTGCTTAAGGGAACACAGCAGCATAGACTTCATTTTCAAAGGCTGGCATTTGCCTTCTCATCAGCTTTGCTTTGTCAATGATTAGATTCATTCATCAGCCTCTTTGTTGACTGTAACAGCCTGAAATCAAGA
Source organism: Lepilemur ruficaudatus (assembly GCA_963574885.1). Classification (NCBI taxonomy): domain Eukaryota; kingdom Metazoa; phylum Chordata; class Mammalia; order Primates; family Lepilemuridae; genus Lepilemur; species Lepilemur ruficaudatus. The sequence goes on from CAUYRT010096038.1 coordinate 5,601, forward strand.
GCCTGCCCACTCTGCACAGCGTGTGGGGATTCAGTGGCGCGGGCTCCGTGGGGAAGGCAGAAGTTTGGCTCCTATGAGGAAGCACAGACCCATTCTCAAGCCTGCCAGGATGAGTTAGGTCCTGTCTCTGCACACCTCCTCCCCAGAACCACATGAAAGATTGAGTCTCCATTGGTCGTTTTAACTCACTCTCATGCAATATTTATGAGTGTTGACATTTTCAGCTGAGAAGCCCTTTAGGATATAAGCGAGGGGAATTTCCTTGGGGGAATAGAAGGCAGAGATGGGAATTTGTTCTTCAGGCCACATGCCCCGAGTACAAACTTGCTGAACAAGGAAATCTGTTTTGGGTCTAGTGGTGCCTGGCATCGTGGCCGCTCACCATGTAGACCCTGCTGCTGCGGCATATCTTAAGGCAGCATTTATGGACCTAACTAAATACCCCACTGCTTCCTTCCTCCCTCTTTCCTTCCTTTCTTCACAGCATTTCCTGCTTTAAAAAATATGCTCAAGTTTTTTCTGAAAAATGTTTTAAAGGACTTGTTATGTGCCAAGTACTATGTTAAATATTTTCTATGGATTAGCTCATTAATCTTCAGAATGACCCTAGGTAGTAGCTACTATTATAGAAATAATATAGCTTATTGTAAGAAATCAGGAGACCGAGGTTTCCAGAGGTTAAATAACTCACAGAGGTCACACAAGTGTAAAAGCCAGGGCCATATTCCCACCCTAGAATTTGAGCTTTTGATCTACATCCTATACTTGCATGAAAAAGATACTACAAATGCACAAACACACACACAAACAGAGAACAAAACAAAATCAATGTAATCTCATCACTTGAGGATAACCCCTATTAACACTTTAAAGTAGAACTTTTCATGTACATGAAATTAGATTATCTTTGCACAAAAATGAAACAACATAGTAGCTTCTATTTTGTAGACTACTGCTTTTCACTTAGCAATATAATCTGAACATTTTTCCCACATTGGTGGCTGTCCCCTTCAACATGATTTTTGGAGGACAATTGGTATTCTGATCATGTGGATGTTCCCTTGTTTACTCTTTTTAATTCTAGAAAACTGTGCTACAGTATACAACTTTGTACATAATCCTTGAGAACCTAACTCTGAACAGCTGCTGTGGCAACTTGAGGGTTATGGGCCTGGAAAATAAGGGGTTGGTGGCTGCAGCAGGATCCCATCCCAGCTGAGCCCTGCCCCCAGAAATCCCATCCCTAGTGAGTCTCGCCTCCATGAAATCCCATCTCAGCTGAGTCCCACCTCCACAAAAGCCCATTCCAGCTAAGTCCTGCCTCTACTAAATCCATCCCAGCCGAGACCTATCTCTACCAAGGCTATGACCATCCAATGACACAAAGCCCACCATGACTCACAGCACCTCTGGTCTTGTTGCTTTTTATCAAGTTGGTATAACTCTTATTAAACCACACATTGAATGATTGTTTTTGGTTTCGTATCATTATATATTTATTAATATTATGTAGTTGTTTTACACTTATTAGTTATTTTACATTTTGTTTATAGTTACTTTGCAAGTGCCCTTTCCTCAAGAGGAACCATATTTATCATTTTTCTTAATAAATCTACAAAATCATGTATCCCCACACTCCCTCTGCTATGGTTTGAATGTGTCCCCTCCAAAATTCAGGTGTTAAAACTAAATGACCAACATGATAGTATTAATAGGTGGGGCCCTGAAGAGGTGATTAGACCATGGGGCTCCCCCATTGTGAATGGGATTAGGTACATTATGTTAACTGAAGAAAATGACGAGGTTCATAAATTTGGAAAGGAGAGCTTTATTTCTCATAAAGGGCTGCAGCCTGTGGGTGGTCATTCCAACAGGCTGGGAGGCAGAGCTTTGGCCAGAAGCCAGGAACACATGCTTTGAGGCAGGGACAACAGGATGAGGAATTTATGCTGAGAAGTATGGTCAAATATACATCTTTAACAAGCTATAGGAGTTGTGAATATTTATGAAAGGAGAAACATGTGCCTGCCCAATTGAGCTTTATGCCATTTTATGGGGTCTGTGTTCAGAAATGGTGGTTCTCTTATGTCAAAAGGTGAAGCAAGGACATGGAAACCCTCTCTGCACATGCTTTGTAGACTGGTTAAAACTATTGCATTGTTGGTGGTTTGTAAAAGATGCTTGTTAGTTGCAGTGCTGGAAAATAGGGAGGAATAGATCATGAGATTGGTTTCTGTTTAGCCCTTAAAAAAGCCTGATGGCTGTCAGCAAGGGAGGGGGTATAATGAGGCATGTCTGACCTCCTGTCCCATTATGGCTGGGAACTATGTTTTAAGGTTTCTCTGGGGGTCCCATTGGCCAAGAGGAGGTCCGTTCAATCAGCAGAGGACTTAGGATTTTATTTTAGCTCACACTTTATAAAGGGGCTTGAGGGAGGGAGTCGGTCCTTTCTTTTGCCTTCTGCCATGAAATGAAGCAGCAAGAAGACTCTCACCAAATGCTAGCACCTTGATCTTGAACTTCCCAGCCCCAGGAACCGTGAGAAATAAATTTCTGTTGCTTATAAATTACCCAGTCCCAGATATTCTGCTATTGCAGCACAAAGCAGACTAGACACCGTCAAACTCTCTTTCAAAGACAGCTGAAAAATAGTTGGCAAAAACTGATGAGACAGATAGTCAAACATTAATACTCCTAACTTTTTATGGAGAAGTAAATCACTTACTGCCTCTGCCCAAGTTTGGGTTAATTAGCCATGTGGATGAATGAAGAACTTAGAACACCTCAGCAAAGCACACGTGATCTTCTAAGTACCACTCCCTACCCCATACTCCAGTTGGGCAAATGACCATGTATGAAAGAACATTCAAAATAACATTCCTACCTCTGATCGCCACAGGAGCTTACTAAAGGAACAGAAACACAAACCAACATAGTTTGAATTATATCAACCCTTCATTGCCATTTTCAGTGCCATTTTCAAATGCTATTTTCTATTAGGAAAAAGGCATTATGTAAATTTCCATGAAAATTAGCATTTCTATGGCATTCCATACTTTCAAAATGATTGCACCAGCATTTACTAATTAACATAACATTTGAGAACCATCAGAAGTTTTAAATGCAGGGAAATTCCTTTTTAGCACAGCTCTCTTAGTACAGAGAAAGTTATCCCTTCACCACCCTTGTCTTAACCAAGTCAGACAAAATTGTTCAGCTCTTCTAAATCCCCTAATTTTAAATTTAGCAACTTGCCCCATTGCCTCTTCGTTTCCACAGAAAAATAGAATAATGTCATAAAAATCGAGACTCGATCTGAAATCTGGAAAATTTGGAATGCGCTCTATGTGATGCTTCAAAGCCCAAAGCTCCTGCTATTTAGTCAACAAACATTTATTTATTTACTACAGGTGCCAGGCATCAAGTCTCCAACTTGCCCTCACTGAGGTTAAAGTTGGAAGTAGAAATGTGCATTACAGTGTGGTGAATGCTCAGAGAGAGGGAAGCCCTGGGGGCTGAGGAGCATAGAGGAGGGGCAGAGGGCTCAGCTCAGAGGTGAGGGGAGACTTCCTGGAGCAACCCTGATGGGGCTTTGGAATGTTTCCTCTCAGCTGCCATTTGAGCTCCATACTATCTTTTTTTTTTTTTTTTTTATTAAATTAATCCTTTCTTAGACCAGTGCTATTACTTACTTAATTACATTTAAATCAAATTTAAGTTGGCTCCTTTTTAAACTTAGCTTTGCCCTAAATTCATAAAATAACTTCATTAACATTCATACCATTTCATAAAATAACATTAATAAGGCATTCATAAAATAATGTGTCTGATGTCCCAGTTATTTTATCCTGATACACAATAAAATAAAATAATGCATTCAAATAAAAAAAAATCCAGCAAGACCTAAAACCAGCTCAGGAGCCCTATGTTGGAACACGTTACTAAAGGTGACACAAGCCACTGAAAAATGTTAAGCAAGGAAGGCACAGGAGGAATTTGCTGATGTTTAAGAGCATCATTCTGTGTGGAGAAGAGAACTTAGCAAGACTGGTGTCAGGAATAGCTGTCAGGATGTCATTTGCAGTGTCTCAAGAGGAAAATGATGAAGGGCTGAGTAAGGGTGGCAGAGAAGGGAAAAGGGGGCCATGTCCAGAGATTTTTTTTTTTTTTTTTTTTTAGAGTTCTTTACAGTTTATGAAGCTTTTGTATAGGTCATCTCACGGATTCCTCACAACCACCTTAGGAAGCTTTATTTCTGTGATATGACAGACAAGGAAACAGGCTTACAGAGGTTAAGGGCCCAAGACCATACAACTTACTGTGGACTGGGCCTCCAGACCACGAGTGCTGACTGCACATTCATGGCTCTTCCCACCAAGCCACGCTGCCTCCCACGGGGCCTCCACGGTGCCCTGGCTCATGAGAGGGCCCCTGCCAGTAACCCTATGAGAACTGCAGGCTGATTTGACTTTAGAGATTAAGGAAAAAGAGGAGTCAAGAATAGCTCTAGGTTTCTTTGGGGGCAAGAGTAAGGACAGACAGTCATGTCATTTACTGAGACACAACTTAATGGAAGAAGAACACTGCGGGCTGAATGGGGGGGGTGCATCGATTTAATTTTGGATACATTGATTTTGAGGTATTTCAAGAATATACAAGTAGAAATGTAAAATCTGTATTTGAACATTTGGGCCTGGTGCTCGGGGAAAACAACATGTGGGCCAGCTACAGGTAGCTGATGAAAGGAGCCACAGGAGTAGAAGCCCTCAACACAGGAAGAGTGCAGGAAATGAAAAGAAGAGAGGGGAAGAGGAAAAGAGAAGAAGCCAATGTTTAAGGAAAAGACGGAGGATTCAAAATCAGAAGAGACTGAGAACATGACCAGAGACACAGGAGGCCAGTGCGGAGTGAACAGTGTCAGGAAAGCCAAGGGACTAGACAGTCCCAGGGAGAGAAAAGAGCAGGGCACAGTGAGTGTTCGAAGCTGCAGAAAGGTCACGTGATACAAGGTCTAAAATATCCCCTCCAAGTTTCATGCCTCAAAGTTCCTGGTGACTTTGATAAGGTAGTTTCAGTGGAGTCAGGGCCAAAGCCAGACTGCTGTGGTTTGAGGACTGCACAGCAAAGTGGAGGCAGGGGTGTATGAATCTGAACATCGAGAAGAGGGCAGGAGAGGAGGAGGGGGTGGGGGCAGCAGCCAGAGGAGATCCAGGACAGATGTTGCCTAGTTCTTCTTCCTTTTCCCCCAGTTGACTTGAGTGTGTTTATACGTTGAGGGGAAAGAGCCATTTAAAAGGCAGAGTGTAACTGTAAAGGTAAGAGGGAAAAAACCTAACGAAATCCCTGAAAAAGTGGGACTGGAAGCCTCAGGTACAAACAAGGGTTAGCCTTGGAAGAAGCCTCAGGTAGAAGGGTTAGCCACGCCCTCCTTCTGAGGCTGAAGGACGGGAGACGGAGGCGGGCACAGACGCAGTGAGTATACGGACATGGAATATTGTGTTGGGAGTGTCCCAAGCCGATAAGCCTCTACTTTGTTTTTTTGTGTTTACTAAGAGACATGATCTTATGAAGAGAGAAAGATATTGCTTAGGGCTGTAGTCCCCAACTCCAGGGCCACAGACCAGTACCGGTCCACGGCCTCTTAGGAACTGGGCTGCACAGCAGCAGATGAGCAGAGGGAGAGTGAGTGAGAGAATATCAGTCTGTATTTGCAGCCGCTCCCCATCGCTGGCATCACCGCCTGAGCTCCGCCTCCTGTCAGTTCAGCAGTGGCATCAGATTCTCATAGGAGCGTGAACCCTACTGTAAACTGCGCATTCAAGGGATCTAGGCTGTGGCTCCTTATGAGAATCTAATGCCTGATGATCGGAGGTGGAGCCGAGGCGGTGATGCCAGCGCTGGGGAGCGGCTGCAAATACAGATTATCATTAGCAGAGAGGTCTGACTGCACAATAAATGTAATGTGCTCAAATCATCCCCAAACCATCCCCCTGCCCTCACCTGGTTCGTGAAACAGTTGTCTTCCATGATACCAGTCCCTGGTGCCAAAAAGGTTTGGGACCGCTCCCCAGACTTCAGGGAGCTATAAGTCTTTGGAATACCTGTTGCTGTGGGTCAGAGATGGGGAAGTTAGTAGAAAATCACCAAGCATGAGGAAGGGATGGGAAGAAGTTAGCTCACACACCCAGAAGGATAAAATATGGTATGGAAAGAAGGAAAGCACAGAAATAATAGGGCACGCTGAAGGCTCATGCTGAGCAGCCTGCTAGAAACAAGAGAAATAGGGCTTTGCAGCTTAACTCACTCTAGTTCTTACAGTATTAAGAAGCAGGTGCAATTGGCACGTCCACCTTGAAAACGGAGGCACGGTCACAGAAGTAAGGGATCTCACTCAATAATGTGTGCAATGAATATTTTCTGTGTGGCTACTCCAAGCAAGGCAGGAACTGCTCAAAGTCAGTGAGTAGCAGAGCAGAGAAGAAACTTGTCTCTAGTCCCCTTGAGATCACACATGTGTGAAGGCTTCCCAAAGCTTAACAGGCAGCCAGCACAGTGAACTAGTTGCCAAAAATGAAGGGCATGGGATGCCTATAATCAAAGGCCTTTCAGAAAGGTTATTTATTCTTTTATTTATATTTATACCTTTATTCTTCTTCACTTCTTTAAGAACATCCTTCCCAAACTCTAGCATCTCCAGAATAAATGCATAAAGCCACACCTAGATTGAATAGATAAAACTCTCCTTCTATATTGTCACAAGACTTGCTATGCATATAATTTCCTTGAAAATGCCATGCCTGCCAAGGTTTTTATGTATTAGGGATAAAAATAAAAAACATCTAGCACAAGATCCTATGTTTTAGAGCAAATGGATGAATGGTTCAACTATATTATGTCTATTAGATGAACCCTTCTGAAAGTTTAAACACACCTAAAGGTTTGAATTGCAAACCTACCTTGGGTGGCTTTTAGAACACAGACTGAAAACACGTCTGGAGTGTCACTGATGTCACCAGATGGGCCTACCACAACCTGGAGGCAGCGAGAGTCACTGCACAACCCTAAAGGCTAATGAACCAGCTGCATACCCAAAGACAATCTGTAAGGTACAATTAGAACCAGCGCTTTTCTTTCATCAGAAAAATCACAGAGCTAAGTGTGCGGTTTAGGGGCAGAAATGAATCCAGTGCAGAGGCACTGACAGGTCAAATGCAAAGATAACACATCTGGGGAAACTAAGACAACAGCTGTAGTGGATGTCATTTATCAACAGGTTATTATGAGCTAGGTACCTGTACCAGATGCTTTTTATATATTACCTAATTTAATTCTCATAGCTCTCAGGGAAATGATTATTATTCTCATTTTACTGAAAAGGACATCGATGCTCAGAGAAAGTGAGTAACCTGCTTAAGGTCGCATTACACGGTAATGACAGGTCTAGAATTTTAGCATAAGTCTATATGACATCAAAGTACCTGCTCCTAAATGCTATGCTAATTATTCTGCTAATTGTCACTGAAGTATAATGTGTCCAAACATGCATAGGTTGAAAAGCTCCTGCCTTCCTGCCAAATGTTTTAGAGTCCTACAGGGAAAGGTAGAAGAAAAAATTCTTTGCAGTGAATTCTGACGGCCACGTATAGAGCAAAGGCACTGGCCTTCATGCACTCGAGCAAGAGGGCAAGTGGCATTCACTTTGAGAAGGTATAAAATGGACGCAGAGCCTGGATGACAGCAAGGGCACCTTACTTTTGTCTGGCCATTACCAGAGCAGACTCAGCAGAAGGCAGCCTTATAAACCTCCTGCCCAAAGAATTCCACACTTGTGATGACCACGAGGACAGTTTTTCAACTGGCCAACAAAAGACCCTCTGGAATTTTCAGCTTCCTTAACAATGGCAACCTTTCAGACAGCAGAAATGAAAGCTAAAATAATATAAAGTTTACTCTAGGGAATTTACCAAGATATACTTATTATTGCTTACATTAAATGAACACAAACAAGCATACCTACTTATAGAGTCAGAATCTGGAACAATGACAAAGCAGAAAGACCTAAGTAAAAAAGCCTCAGTAAGTGTAAAATCTCAAATTATACTTCACTGATTTGGAGTAAGCAGTTCAAAATGCACCTTGTAAAATGTCCAAGTTGGAAATTGGGGCAGCTTGTATTAATTTAAAAATGTTTATATGCTTCTATGCTCAGTTTTAGGAATTTATTTTCCTTTTAAAAGGTTTTGTTAAGCCTAATCCGTGAATGTGAAATAAAAAGATGGGTTATCAGTGATGAGTGAGGACAGCTTTCTTGAGTTCAAACAAGCATTGGGAAGGAGCACATTTAGAATTTGACAGAAAGAACATAGCTTCTCCCCCTCCGTTTTAAAATAATACAGCTAAAAGAAAACCAGAACACAACAATTAAAACATACAATGATATTAAGGAGAGTGAAAGGGCTTTAGTCTTATTTCAGTTAGAATTCTGACTTAAATAAACAAAACTCAGTGACAAGTAAAGGCCAATTAAACATTTACTGCTTGTTCAACGCTTTGTGGGATCATAACCCAAATGACCCGAAGATGCCCAGCCCGTGCTCATTAGGGTCCTGTGGCTGTTGGTTATTCGCCAACATGGGTAAGGCTCTAATCAGCTAATTTGCTTCGCATATATGCTAATGAGGGAAAGTTGGGGTCAGTTTCACTCAAACCACAGACTGTGTCTGAGAGAGTCACCCAGCAAACACATGACTTTAGACCAAAGGGAGCAGATGAGGGGATTTAGAGGGCTGAGCGCTGTCACAGTGACTGAGTCGTGTACTGACTTCACAGAGTAAAAGAAATGAAACAATGTGGATGAAAAGATAAACTTAGACATTTAATTTTAAAATCTCATAGGAAGAGGATTTGGAGATGTCTGTATTTTCTATCTTTTATAGTCTGAATGTCCCCCAATATTCATGTGGCAGTATTGCCCATTGTGGTGGAGGTGAGGCCATTGGGCAGTGATTACATCATAAATGGACAGGTGCCTTGTAAGGGTGCTGGAAGGAACAAGCTTAGACCTCTGTTTGCCTTTCTGTCTCTTCCACCATGTGAGGACACAGCTGGAGGATGTCCCCTCTGGAGGATGCAGGAGTAAGCTGCCTGCTTGGAAGTGGAGACCAGGTGCTCACCAGACACTGAACCTACTGGTGCTTGATCTTGGACTTCCAGAGCCCAGAACCGTGAGAAAATCAGTTTCTGTATTTTATAAATTACCAGTCTCAGGTACTTTTTATAGCAGCACAAAAGATATAAGATTGTCTGTCTATCAACTATCTATCTTCTCTCTCTCTGTCATCGATCATCTATTATCTATCTATCTACCTACCCATCATTTATCTAAAGAATCCAAAGAGGAAAAGAAAATTCTTGACATGTTGAATGCTCTGGCTAAACAAAACAAAACCTCATAAAACTGTTCTGTTATCAGCTCCTTAAGGATGTCTCAAAACATATCTAGGCAGCATAGACTAAGCTCTAGGCTTAATCACTTGTAGGTTTATGTGCAAGAGAGAAGGGAGTGGGAAGGAAACACACGTTTGATTTTAACGAACTGAAAGCTTGCAACACCAGCTGGGCAGGGCTGAGCCCACACTCCTGAGCCCACAGTGAACTGCACCATCAGAAGAAAGAGGCACCATACCGAGGCCCCCCAAGCTCTAGGATGAATTTCTTTCTGTGGTTGTATAGCTGGACTGATCACCAGCAATGAGGCGAAATCTATTGTACCACATGGTGACGATGGTTAATAACCATGTGCAGTATTGAATACTTAAAAATTGCTAAGGAAGTAGATTTTAAGTGTTCTCACTGCAAAAAAATAAGTACATGAAGTAGTGCCTGTGTTAAGTAACTCAATTTAGCTGTTCCACAATGTATTCATATTTCAAAACAACATGTTGTACATGGTAAATATATATAATTTTGTCCATTAAAATCAATAAAATTTTTTAAATAGTTTCTTAAAAAAGATCAAACAGCACCTAGTGACAGAGTTTAACCCATGAGTGAGATTCATTATTCCTACAGTCACTCTGTCTAAGCAGATAATGTTGGTAGGACCAATCACCTGAGCCTTTCTGTGCCCTGTTACCACTGAGGGTTTTATATTCTTCTCTTTTTTAGAACCAAACTTTCTTGAGTTGGGCTTCATTTGGGTTGCAATTTCATCATTCTGCATACCTAGGAATATGATTTCTGGTATCTTCATTGTCTACACCAGGAGACTATCTTTTCTTCAATGTATTTCAGATTTCTGATTTTGCTGTGTTGTTTTCCTATAGAAATTGCATATGAAAAACTGATTTGTAAACTTCCTTCCTATTTTAGGTAATATATCAGGGTTTTTGTTGTTGTTGTTATTATTATTAGGGGTTTTCTTTTTGGACAAGAGTATTTCCCTTCACTGAATGCACTAGCCATCAGCAATTCTGTTAAAGATGCCCCATGTTTCTTAAAAACCAGCATAGCCTGAATTCTCTGAATTTCCCTTCACTGAGTATGGTCACTGCACTACAAAGAAGCCCTGTTATGAGAGGTTTGGTTTGGAATCTATCTTTCTTGGTGTGGTATTAGGAATGGTCAGTTTTATAATAATTTAATGTAATTTATTAAAGTTAAGGGTTTCTAAGTGGAATTTTATAGTTTATTACTGAGTATTTTAAAATAAGCCTTATTATCATATGGCATTGATTCTAAAACATGTGGTCTTTACATTTTAACATCTCTGACACTGGGATGCCTCTTAGAATTGCTATAGACCGGGCAGTAAGTTGGGACAGGGTTGTCACTGCGTGGTCTTGGTTGTTATTCCTGGTTGCCTGACAGGGCTGTCACAGATTCTCAATATTCAGTCAACAAACCATTTAAGGTCCCTCTGAGAAAGGAACACAAGACCTGGTTACTGTCTGAATATCTTCCTTTGACAACTTCTGGTAGGTTTCAAAAAACAAGCAGACTGGAATTCTGATTCGGAAAGGAGACAATAGCAGGGCATTCTGTTTCTTAAAGTCCCACAGCACCATCGACACTCTCGATGGTACAGAGGTGATGTTGAGTGGGAAACACAGGCAGGAATGATGCAAAAAGTGATTCATAAAATTTGGACTCTGTGTAGATGTTGTAGGAATTCCTTGATCAGTTTAGTTCATTTATTACTTATCACTTGATCTCCTCTACCAAACTGTGAACTCTTTGCCATTAGGGGAGGGCTCATGTCACAGCAATGTGAAATAATCTACTGCTATATGCGACATGTATAAGACTTATAAACATAAAACTGAACCAAAGAATCCAGACATAAAAGAGTTTGTACTCTGTGATTCTATTCATATAGAGTTCAAGAAAAGATAAATGTAATCTGTGGTGGTAGAAGTCAAAATAGTTATCTCTACAGAAAGTGTTGACTGCAGCAGAGAATAAGGAAAGTTTCTGAGATGTCTGCAGTGTTCTGCATCTGCTAAGACTACTATAAAGTTGACAAAATGCAAAGATGAAAATGAAAATCTGTGTGAAGGCAAAAAAAAAAAAGCCTCCTATTTATAAAGCAAATTTATTTCTAGAAATACAAATTTATAAAGTAAATTTCTATAAATTTCAAGTGACTGAAAGTATACAAAGAATATTCTATGACCATCGTGAAAATAATAGAAAGATAAATAGAAAAATTCTCCAGTTGTTTAGAAATCAAGGATTACATTTCTAAATAGCTCATCTTGATCTGTGAAGGGGTTACATGGATGTGTTTACTTTGTAAAAATTCACCGAGTTATACATTTAATACTTGTGCCTTTTATTGCATTATGATATTCCTCACTAAAAAGTCTGCGTAACACTGAGGCACACTGACATACGAGTTAGGTGGGGGTGTGCGCTGATAATCATGGGGTGGACGATCTCTTTAGTAGCTGTGTGGAGATCAGACGGTGTGAGTGGGAAGGTGGCGGGGCCTGAGCAAAGGATTAACGACCTGGAATAGGGCAGTGGCAGCTGAGAAAGAAATGTGATTTCTACGAGAAAGGTCTAAGGGCAGAGCCTACATAATTTGGCTCAGTAGATGTAAAGAATGAGAGTGAGCGTGGAGGTTAGTTTCTAACATGAGTGACTGGGCAGATGGAAATTTAGGTAAAGTTACTGTTGTCACTGGGAGGGAGAGAGGAAGCACATGAGCTATGTTAACACGCTGCATTTGAGGGGTGTGTTGGGGATATAGGCAGAGATGGTTAGTAAGTGAAATTAGGAAAAGCGAATAGTAAAATTGTTTTTTAATTTATAGAAATCCTCATGTAAAATTAATCCCTCCCTGGGTCCAAGGACTTCTTGACGGTTGGGATTCAAAAGCACCCCACTTCCAAGCCACACTTTGCAACCTTGGAGGGATGGTTTATCTTCCTGATTCTAACTCACGTAGGAGAGAAGACAAAAGTGGGGAGCAGGAGGAGCAGGAAATGACCGGGAATGTCACTGTCCACCAGGGCTCTGTGGCCAGCTGCCTCAGTTCCAGCCCACCTTGCCCTCGCTGGCCCTACGCCTGCACTGAATCTTCACCATGTATTGGGAAGCTTCACTTTTATTCTTTTTTGCAATATATTTGATTATCTTCTATATTTAGTAAAACTCCCTTCCAGCTGAAATTGCTAATGGCTAGTTTTACATTATTTTTTGTGAAATAATTCTGGACAAAGCTTACTGGAATTTTACTAAAAGACTAGAATCTCTCCCTAAAAAAAAAAAAAAAGATTAAAAGATAACCCTTAAGCAAGGGATTCAATCACAGATTTAAAATAGTTTCATAAAAAATTATTTCTAAAATGCACTAAGTTATCATTTAATATGTCTCTACCAAGAGATGAGAGTAGAGAAATATTTAATTGTATTTTGAACATTTATATATGTTGTAATTAAAATATACATATGTGTCCTACTAAAACCCAGATAGGCTTACTTTAAGTACACAGGAAATAGCTGTAAGAAATTAGGGTCTTGTTTAATGTTCTACTACTATAAAGGAAAATTATTATTTTTTATTTGGATAAGAACTCCTATATCAACAGAGCCTAAGTTGTAGTAGTATACACATATGCTTGAAAATGCAAACACTTCTTTTTTCTGTGAGAAGCAAGGACTATAATGAAGCTTTGATTCATAGTTCACAACAGAAAAGTAAACCAGGCCTTTGTCTATAAATTTGTTAATATCTATTCCCTGTTTAGGGTAGCCAAATGTTTAGCAGCACCTAAGGAAGTCTGGTCCATACCCTAATACTAATAACCCACCAGTTTTGACTTTCAGTTGAGTTTACAAGATTAGCATGGGCTACGGCAAGGAAGAGATTCATGGAAGTATAGCCAAGAAGTAAGAACTTTCAGGCTCCCTCACTCCCTTCCTAACCCAACTGCTTTTTGTCCTTGCAGGATAATCAAATCCAAAGGAGATGCTGATAGACCCCATGAGAAAAATCATCTGCAAATACGGGCACGCTCAGTCAACCAAAAGTTATCCATTCCTAAAAAAGGTGTTGGCTGTCCCAGCTACTATGGAGGCTGAGGCAGGAGGATCGCTTGAGCCCAGGAGTTTGAGGTTGCTGTGAGCTAGGATGACGCCATGGCACTCTAGCCCAGGCAACAGAGTGAGACTCTGTCTCAAAAAAAACCCCCAAAACCAAAAAAACCCCAAAAAACAGAAAAAGCACACAAAAGCAAAAAGGTGTTGGCCAACAAATTCTCAGATAGTGGGAAACCAATTTCACATTTTTTAAATGGAAACGATAATAATACATTTCTAACCCATGATGATTGTATCTGTCAATTTGTTGAACAATAACATCTAATTTGTCAAAAATACGTTGCACTGACGTAGTATACCACAGCTTTTCAGACATAGCAATATCTTGTAAGTTTTCATTATTTTCCTATGCATAGAAAAAAATAACACGCACGATGACAGGTACATGTGCATGGCCAAGCTTATGCCTTCTATATGTTTACAACTTTTGATATACTCTATCCCATACAGCTTTTCTCCTTTAGGAGGACAGGCTACTTGGGCTCACTTATTTCTTTTGTAGTCTGTTCCATTTCTGGAATGTATATTTTCACTTCAAAATATGGGGAAGATGACAAGCAAAAACTCACAGTGTGTTTAAACAGCACAAGTGTGAGATACGATGATGCCTTCAGGTGAAACCTGAGACCCACTGAGGCCAATGCCTCAGCCTCTCCCCAGCACACCCGGCAGCTCCAACACTGACACTGATGCAGATGTGCAAATTCTTTTTAGAGGCTTAGAGTTTGGGTAGCAAATTCCAGGTAACAATTTTTACAAGTCAGTAAAAACTATGTGGAAGTGAGTTCATTTCAGTTAAAGAGGATTACAACATAATAAAGTTATTTTAGAATTATTTTCAGCCTCTATGAGATTGTGAGACAAATTGCAAAATGGCCATACAAATGGTGTTCTCCTGTGGAGCTATCTTAAAAGTCGTGAATCAGGTTGTGTTTCGTAGACTCCTAGACCTGACTGAATTATTTTAAAGAATATACAGCATGAAGAGGATTTCCCATTTGATGGGCAAGAGAAAAACAAGAGATCCAGTGTTTATTCTGATGAGAAGTGGCTCTTTAATCACATCATTGAAATGTTCAGAGAGGAAAAGATTCTTCTACTTAATTATTATTCATTGGACAGTCTATTATTTTGCATAAACCTATATGCAGCGACACCATTTAAAAAAATCCCAGAGTATTGACTAATTAGTTTTCTCATTTAAAACTAATCATGCTACTTTTCAAAGGAGAAATAGGAAGTATACTAAGAAAAATGTATTGACTATAAAGAAATTATATATTATTTTAAGTGAAATTAAAGGTATCTTAACAGAATACCCAGTGGTAGAGTAGCATATCAACCTTGGTCTTACCCTTTAATTTCAAGGCTTCTAATACCTTTGAATCAGCTGTTACATCACTCACTAGCTTGATTTCAATATCTTGTGAAGTCAGTTGGAGTAACTTTTCAAAAAGACGTTGACCCTGGAAAAAATATTCAGAGATAGGGAAATCAGAAAATCTACATGTTGGCCATTTTAAATAGGTATAAATAAGCTCATTAAAAATTAAAACTATTCGTTCAAATTTTAAAAGGTAAGCACTTCAACAATTGGTATTCGTGGAAGATTAATGAAATTCTTTCAAAAGAGTTTATATAAATAGAGTAGTAGCACAAACACAGATTCCATTATGTCTTTTTGAGTATTGTGCAATTAAACAATCATTGCAGTAATAATTTCATTGCAGTCTACCCTTTCTTCACTTTTTACATCTCTAGTTATCTACACAGGAAGAGGCAATAGGGAAGATTAAACAGTTGCTAGTTTTAGCCCAGAGAGACCTAGAGTCCAGCCGGCTTTCCAGTTTGCAAACTATGTTTCTTAACCTCACTACTCTCCGGTTTCTTCCTCTGCAAAATGTAGATAATATTAATATTTACTTCAAAAGGTTTCTGTGAGATTGGAGGCGTTAATAGTAAGTACCCTTTAAGTATTAGCTATTACGAAGGAAATCTCGGTTACTAATCAGTGACTTACCAGCATTCATCCTATTGTTTAAATTTATTGTACTGAATTCAATTAATGTTCTGCCGAAAAATAACTTAAATAAGAACAAAATCAAAACTAAAGGCTTTCCTCATAAGATTTTCAAAAGCATATAATTTTTACAGTAAGTTTTAATCTCAGGGAGACTGAATAATGGCAGGCCGCAGTCATTGCATTATCTCAGGTAATTGGATTACAACATTGCCCTGTTTATTTTCCCTTGTGTGTTCTGATAGACTCCCTCTCCTCATCATAAAAGAGAAAGAGTCTTCTTTTATTGGTTTTTCAGTTTTTTCGCTATTGGTCCACAATCTTAAATGCCTTCAGGGGCCAAACAGACAATAAGACATTGGCCCTGATGGCCCCCAAGTGGCAAGGTCTTACCTTGCTCTGATAAGAATGGACTGTGGATAATGACTATAGGGAAAGGGTTTTGTGAAAAGAGAGAGAGAATGGTGCAAACAAATGTGGATGCAGAGCAGTCATTCCTGCAATTCAGCCTGAGAAAAGAGTGAAGTGGAAGATCAAGACCTGAAAGTTTTGGAGCGTTAGGTACAGAGAGCCGCTGTGCCCATGCATGGGTGACAGCTGACAGCAGGAAGGAGTGAGTGTCTGGCACAATCCAGCAGGGCTCTGGCCTGAAACTGGTCAGCACAGCCAATGTCCCATAACCCCTGGGTGTTGGAGGGTGGAGTAGAGGCTACACCCCATGTCATGCATGAAGGCTCATTTTCATTTTAACTAAGTGTAGAAATCAAAGTTGCCCGAAGTGGAGCTCATCAAAAGCAACCTAATTCCTCTGCACCCCCGGAGGCTGGAGGTACCTCACCACAAACCAGGTATTTCTGTGCAGCAGGTTGAGTGGGTGCATTGGACAGGTATAAACTCCTTCTTTAAAAGAGGAAGGAGGGGAGAGAGAGAGACAGATATACAGAAAGACAGAGAAAAGAACAGAAAAGAAAAAAATAGGCACTTATTTGTTGATTTCTGTGTCTCTATCACAGCATCTATCTCAATTTTAAATTTACTATGGAGAGGTGAAGGCTTGGATGGTGAGAGGCTCAGGGCTTTGAGGTTCTTCCCTAGACAGAGTTAACAGCAACACGGTCTTCCTTGTCAGCTCTGGCACTCCTCCAAGAAGTCTGCTATATTCTTGTCATACTCTGGGGAAGGTCTGGTGATGTCTGCACAGCCCAGATCTCTAGAGTCAAGACTAGTGGTCATCACATAATCATTCACTCTTTAGATTTTTCCCTTTTAGACAGAGAAATACTTTGTGTGCTTCGTGAGACCCCCCTAGTTAGTGGACCAGTATTTTTAAACAAATTCATTTATTTTTCCTCTTAGTTAACAGTAAATATTGAATATATTTAGCACAAATGAAATATAAGAGATCAACTAACCTATCTGTGTTTCTGGTTTCATGCCTTAAATTAATTCCCGCTGTGTTATTTTGGTGAGCTTTAAGACAAAGAAGACCAGAACTCTCAAAATATGAATGAAAATAGAAACTCTGAAATCTACAGATACTGGCAGACTGTCATTAAATAAAGCTTATTTTTACTTTTAGTATGTGCCGATTGCTTACACCAAGGAATCCTAAAATTTTTAATTATAGCGCTCGCTGTAATGAACGTAGGCTTAGGTAGAACTTCCGTACCCAGGCTTGAGGTGGAACTTCTATTAAATCTCTCATCTTCAGTGTGTTATCTCCCCATCCAGTCATTTCATTAAGACAGTCAGAATGCAATAATTTCCAAAGGCATTAAGCGCCTATTTTATGCCAAGTTCTGCAGTAAGGCCTAGTGCTTTCTGAGTTAAATTCTCTCATCATTTTTTAAATAAAGAAATACCAAAAAGCCCCCTGGCTTTTAAACATCAGCAATTTAAAACCTTGCCCTTTCCAGTGAAAAACATTAGCCAATATTTCAAACTTAAATAAATCATCTCAAAGATAGTGTCTCAGGAATGCTGACCTACTTTAAGCCAATTTTTAATGAAGTCTGCAAAAACCTTATGATGGACAGTGCAGGTCTGTGCGGGAAGCTGTACCCCAGGACAGGGACTCAGCTCAGCCCCGTTGTGATTTTGAAGAGGCTGTTGAATGCATGAGGCCCTTTTGATTTTGTAGGAAAGGAAATATACCTGTTTCTCTACCCTCCTAGGTTCATTGGCTGGGCCCATGAATCAAATTGACAAAAAACTAACAAGAGAAAACCAAAGTTTTAATTATACACACACAAAGTTTTAATTACATGCAAAGAAGTGAGACTCAGAGAGGTGGCCGGATGATTGAGGTTTATATACCAGTCATCTCAGGGTAAACAGAGGAGAATGGGTTTGGAGCTTCTGGGTGAGGAAGGTAAGTTATGGGAAGGTAAAGGGAGAATATGTATGGGAAACTAGGGTGGTCTTATCATGTAGATAAGAGTCTTTCAAGTGGTTAAGAGTTGTCTTCAGGAGTAGCTCTCTACCTAGTACGGAGATGACTGTTACTAATAGAAATTTGCTTTATAAATAGAAATTTCCTTTACAAAAGGGGAAATTTATGCTCTATTTTTAGGCAATTAGAGAGTGGTAAATAACTTTTCCTGTCTCTGCTAGTTCTCAATTGCCTTTAGCTCAAAATAATCCATTTGCCAAAGAGGCATATTTTGGGGTGGTATATTCATATTCTGGTATGGGGAGTTATAAATACTGCTTGCTTCTGTTGACTCAAAACAACTGGTAGAGAGGATGAAATGCCCAAATATCATGTCAAGGAAATAAGGAAAAATACCAGAGAGAAACCAAAAGAAAATTTATGCTGGATACACTTAAATTGGGGGGATTATGTAGAATATGGTGGTGGTTTTCAAACTCATTTTAGCAGTTGAACTCTTTGTTCAAATGAAAACTTACACTAAACATCTCCTCCAGTTCCTTCCTTCCCTCCTGTACAGAATCTGCCCCCACGTCCCCAGGGCTCCATAGAACACAGTTGGAAAACCACTGAATTTTACTCCTCATCATAACAGGAACCTTCAGGATATTGAGATTTCATACAAACTGAGAAGGCCATCGCTGGAAGATACCTTAGAGATCAATAATGCACCAATCTCCTCATTCTATAAATGAGGACACTGAGGCAAAGAAGATTGAGTGATGTGCTGGCGACCACATAGCTTGCTAGTGGCAAAGTCAGGCCTGGAACACACATCTCTCTTCCTGATCCAGCGTAGTTCTCTCCACAAGACTATTCTGTTGCATGGAAATGGAATAGGAAGGGGTATCCTGGAAAGAAAATCTCTCCCACTAATTCCATCCTCAGTCAGGTCTATGCAACTTTAACAAGCCAGGCAGTGCTAGGCTGAAGGCCAGCAGAGTCAGGTTCTGGGGAGTCCAGGTCCCTGCAGAACAATGCTCAGCTCCACAAGAGTGTCCCTGAGCTGCTTGTTCTTTAAAAAGTGAGGCAGGAACCAAGGCCACTCCCTGAAAGCTGGGGCTGGGAGTGTGAGGTATTGAGGGGGAAGAAATTCTTTGGTTGCCTCAGAGGGGACCTGGTAAACCATCTGCTGTTGCACCTCCAGTCTTTGCCTTCCTTCGCGTGAAAGGAATAAGCCACCAATAGGCTCATAAAGTCAAATATCAACACATTTAAGGGGACCCAACCATAAGAGGGAAGATGCATGAACACAGGGGGCACCTGCTGATACGGGCTACTGGAGAAGACATGAACTGGGGCTAAAATACAGCGTGAGCACTCAAGGACGGTCACCTGTGGCTGCTGCTAATACTCTATGATTTTACAACTAACTTACAGGAGTAATAAAGAACATTAGGGCCCCAATTTGTTGAGGCCCAAATTAGTGGCCTGAAGACAAAATGGAAGAAACATCTCAAAGCACGCAAAGCACATACACACACATGCACACACACACAGAAAAAGCGTACGGGGAATTAGGGGAAAAGGCCAACAGATAAATTGAGGAGCTATAACACGTGGCTAACAGAAGTACTGGAAGAGGAAAAGAAGCAAAAAAGAATAAGTTTGCAAATAATAGAAAAAAATTATCCACGTTGAGGAAAAACCTAAATCTACAAGTTGAAAAGATTCCCAAAGATGGAGGCAAATTTCATGTTGAAAGACACACCTAGGTACATTCTTTAAAATTACTAGACATCAGGGAAAAAGGCAAAATTTGGCCAAAAAATAAAAAAAGTAACCCATCAAGGAAAACGGAACAGACAGACTAGTATGGAACTAACTGTCTGCAAGGACATGGTGGCTACGGACTACAGGAGACAAAGACTTAAGTCAAAGAATCCTTTACCCACTCAAGGATGTCACTTGCCAGGGTTAAAGAAAGAAATATTTGCAGATACATACAGATTTAGAGAGTATACTGCCTACATCACCCATATGAGGAAGATGTTCAAGAAAGGACTCTAACTGAACAGTACTTAAAACCGAACACCACCAAAACAAACCAAGGGGAAAAGAAACAAGTGAGGAATAATACAAGATGTGTATGTGTTTAATGCGCTTGCCAAATAAGGATTGTTGAAACAGAAAAGACATATTGTAGAAGGTCTACCAAGAATCTTTTACATGCATTCTCAATGGGGGTGATATTGGTTCTCGGTGGGGGGAGCTGAAATAATGTTACACTGTTTATAACTAATACACAGATACACATACAACACATATATAGTATATCTGTGGTACTAAAATTTCATGGTAGAGGAAGGATTAAGAAAAAAAAGTCTAAAAAAGCTCCTAAATAAAATGATGATAAAAAACCAACCTGATAAACAATCTCAGTAAAAACTAAACTGAAAATGGGGGGGTGGGGGGGGCTTAAACATACTACATGGGCAAGCAAGCCATCATTATGTGATGGCACAATTTGTGGAGCTCTGACAGCTGTAATCCGAGATGCACCAAACAGCACAGCAGCTAAATGTATAAAGCAAAAAGAACAGAAATGTAATTAACACACCACCACAATCTAATACTTCAAAATACATCTCTCAAAATTGGGCAGATCTAATAGAAAGCGAATGAGGATATATGAACATTAAATATTATCAATCACCTTGATTATATTATGCATTTGTATATATTTCTCATTTTACATAGCAGATCTCCTCAAGACAATTTTTGTTTGTTTGTGGAACATTTATGAAAATCTGTCCTGTGGCTGCTGTTAAAAAAGCCTGAATAAAAGTTATAATGGAATATTCTACAGGCTTCTTTCTCTGATCATAACCTGATAAAATGAGGAAATGGTCATTGAGGTGTAATTCAAGAAACAAGCCTTATCTACTTGGAAATTTAAAAACTCACTCTTACATTACCCTTATACCAAAGGAGAAAAGAATAGTAAATTTAAGCATTCTCTAGAAAGCTATAAATAGATGAGTGCCTTACAGCAAAACCACGAAATGAAGCAATAGCTGGTGTCAGAGAGAAATTTATAACCATAAATGCCTTCAGAAGTATTAAAAAACACTATAAAGTCATAGTCATCGTATTAATATGGTAGAGGCATAAGAATGGACAAATAGATAAAGGTATTTAGTAGCTAATCCAGAAATGGTAGGCACAAGATTATTGTATCAATAACAAAGATGATATTTAGATTCAGTTTGCAAATGCTAAAAAGGTTTTAATATGGCACAAGTGGAAGGACCCTTACATTATATCACATATAAAAAATTGTTCTCAGAATTAATACCTACTAATACTTTCAGGAAAATCAAGGTCCCTACATGTACTGTCTTGGAGTGGGGAAAACTTTAACTGAGCTGTAGTAGGCTAAAAAATGGCCCCCAAAGATATCAGGGCTTAATCTCTGGAACCTGTCAATGCACCTTATTTGGAAATAGGATTTTTGCAAATATGATTACATTAAAGGTCTTACAGTGGGGAGATTATCCTGGATTTTCTGAGGATAATCCTAAACGCAATCACAAGTGTACTTAAAGGAGACAGGCAGAAGGGATTTGACAGAAGTAGAGGAGAAGGCAGTGTGGAGATGGAGCAAGGAGAGAGGTGCATTTGAAGCAATACATGTGGCTTGATTTTTTTTTTTTAATTTATGACATAAGAGACAAGACCATATATATATACCTATGAATCCCTTTTGGACTCAATACATTGGTTTATTTAGTATTTAATTAGTTTCAATTTGTTGTAAGATTGACATCTCATCTATTTATTTCTATTTTGTTGAATTTTTCAGTTTGCATGATACACATATGCTGGCCTTGAAGACTGGAGGATGTACCAGCTAACAAAGAATGCTGGCAGCTCTGAGAGCCTCCAGAGGGACTGTCACCACTGATTCCCTGGTTTCGATTCAGCGAAACTGATTTCAGATTTCTGACCTCTAGGACTGTTATAAAATAACTTTCTGTTTCTTTAAACCACAAAGTCTTCTGACATTTGTTACAGTGGCCACAGGAAACTAATACATAAGCTAGGTATGTCGAAGCAATAAAAGAGAATACAGACATATAGAATTTTAAAATTAAAAAAAATTACACAGCAAAAGGTACCATAAAGTTGATTTAAAACAATAAATGCGAAATAAATATTTGCCATGCAAATGAGAGATGAAGGTTTAACTGCTGTAGTCTATAAAAATAGATTAAACATTAATCAAAAAGGCCAATAGTCCAATAAAATGTGGGCCAAGTATGAGAGTAGGCAATGACTAGGAAAAGCGAGCCTATGTGGCCAACAGACATAAGGAGATGCTTTATGTGGGCAAGGGAAGATCAAAACAGAGCAATAAAGACATTGCTTTTTGTTGTTGTTGTTTTTTTTTTTTTTTTTTTGAGACAGAGTCTCACTCTGTTGCCCAGGCTAGAGTGAGTGCCATGGCATCAGTCTAGCTCACAGCAACCTCAAACTCCTGGGCTCAAGCGATCCTTCTGCCTCAGCCTCCCGAGTAGCTGGGACTACAGGCATATGCCACCATGCCCGGCTAATTTTTTCTATATATTTTTAGTTGGCCAATTAATTTCTTTCTATTTATAATAGAGATGAGGTCTCACTCTTGCTCAGGCTGGTTTCGAACTCCTGACCTTGAGCAATCCGCCCGCGTCAGCCTCCCAGAGTGCTAGGCGTGAGCCGCCATGCCCGGCCTGGTAAGATACAGTATTTAGACTTCATTGTAGCTTGAGAAAATGATACAACCTGAGTTCCAAAGCCAGCATTTACATTCTAGAGTCAGTTATTGAACATTAATATTTATTTAAAAATACCAAAGGAGTAATATCTCAAAAGCACAAGCAACAAAGCAAAAACAGGCAAATGAGATCATATTAAGCTAAAAAGTTTCTGCATGGCAAAGGAAACAATCAAAAAAATGAAGAGACAACTAATAAGGGAGAAAATATGTGCAAACCTCCCTCTGACAAGGGATTAATAACTAGAATATATTAGGAGCTTATAAACTCAATAGGAAAAAATCAAATAATCTGATTAAAAAATAGGCAAAGTTTCTGAATAAACATTTCTCAAAAGGAGACATACAAATGGCCAACATTTGTATGTATATAAAAAATGCTCAATCTCACTAATCAGAGAAATGCAAATCAAAACTGCAACGAGATATCATCTCACCCCAGTTAAAATAGATTTTATCAAAAAGATGGACAATAATGTATTCTAGAGAGGATGTGAAGAAAGGGGAGCCCTCGTACACCTTGATGGGAATGTAAATTAGTACAGCCACTATGGAGAACTGTATGAAGGACCCTCAAAAATGTAGAAGTAGAACTATCACATGATCTAGCAATCCCATATATCCAAAGAAGGTGAAATCAGTATATTGAAAAGATATCTGCACTCCCATGTTTATTGCAGCACTATTTGTGATAGCCAGCACATGGAATCAACCTGAGTGTTCATCAATGGATAAATGGATAAAGCAATTGTGTACATATATAAAATGGAATATTATTCAGCCATAAAAAAAGAATGAAATCTTGTATTTACAACAATATGGATGGAACTGGAGGACGTTATGTTAGGTGAAATAAGACGGGCACAGAAAGACGAACATTATACGTTTTTCACTCACATGTGGGAGCTAAAAATTTTTTAAAATGAATTTATGGAATAGAGAGTAGAATGATGGTTACCAAGGCTGGGAAGGATAGTGGAGGAGGAGGATAAAGTATAGATGACTGAGTGGAAAAGTATAGTTAGATAGAATGAATAAGATCTAGTATTTGATAGAATAGGGTAAAACAATAAATTATTGTATATTTTAAAGTAACTAAGAGTGGAATTTTAATGTTCCTAACACAAAGAAATGATAAATGGTTGAGCTGAGAGATATCCCAATTATCCTGGTTTGATCAGTACATATTATATGCCTGTTTCAAAATGTTACATGAACCTTATAAATATATAAGCTATTATATATCCATAATAATTAAAAATTTAAAAAAACTATAAAAGAATGTAGAATAAATACTAAGTTGGCAAAGATGCAGCATGAATATGATACAATATAGGTGGCTAATGTCTAATAATAAAAGATCAATACATATAACAAAAGAATTAAGTTATTGCCTGTATATTAATTAAATCAACCAACCCATCTTTTATCTATCCTATCATAGGAAACCAGAGAATACTAAAGCCAATGTTCTATAGCAATTCTTTCCTAAGAATCATTTTCAATAGAACTGAGTGAGCATAATGTGTAAGGCATCTTACTAATCGCATTACTATGGGAAAATGATCGTCATGATCTATGCCTTACAATGTAAAGCCTGGCAAATACAAGGTTATGTGGAATATAACCAGCATAGGTAAATAATTGATGAATAAGTTAATGAATAAACAAATAAACAAATACAAATACAGAAAAAGACACATTCCCTAACTATCCATGCTCTCTAGTCAGTGTATGTGAAACTTTCCTTCTCAGGTGCCAACAGTCTCTTTCTGCATTGCAGGAAGAATAATTATGATCATTATACATTCTATGCATACATCAAAATATCACATGTACTCCATAAAAATGTACAAATATATAATATGTCAATTAAAAAGTCAAAAAATTGAAGAATTCTGAATACTAAGTCTAATTGTCATAGATATAGCTTTGTGTAAATGACACAGCACAAACTGAAGATTTTTGTAAATTCCCAAATAAACTCCACTTGCCAGCTATGTGAGTGAGGCCTAAGAAATTAGGAGAATTCACTCAAAGTTTCAGGTCCACAGTAGAAAGGTGCTCAAGACCACAAAAAATTTGTTATGACAGGATGCAAGTCTTTCAGCAAATAGTTTTTTACTGGAGCAGAGATGAGACAACACTCAGTACTTAAATTCACAAATTAGCATTAATTAATAGATATGCCCAAACTATCAAAACTCCAGTCCCATCAAGAAATAAGGCTGATGGCATCAGGACAAAACAAACAGGGAGAGTAAGAAGATGGGATCCAGTGTTTTTTAAGGACTTGCTATATGCTGAAACCTTTAATTCTGCTTATCTTAATTAATCCTGATACCAACACTGAGAGTTTGGCATTACTTTAATTTTGCAGCAAAGGAAATTAAGTGCCTATCTCTTCAAATACCTAACAAAACCATATGGTAAGCAAATGATGGAGCCCAAATGTCACTTCTAAGTCTTCAATTTCCTGTGCTCATTTTTCTCACCCTGCTACCCTTTAAGGAAAAATATTGTTTCATAGCCATTTGAATAATTTCTGGGGTGAGTGATCTAAGTTTTAACTTCCATCCTACCCATAGAACTTCCAGTGACTTCTAATGTTATATGTCATACAGAAAGAAGAAAAAAATTTGAATAGGAAATGTCTTAATGTGCAATTGAAATGAAAGCTGCGTTCCAAGAGAGCATGGAAGGTGGAAGTACAAGCAGGGCCAGTCTACAGAATACGTAGAGACTTTGACTTTTGCAGAAATAGTTTGAAACAATCTATATGCAGAGCCACCTACCTGCCATGACTCTCGATGCAGATCACATTCATTTCACCACAATGAACTAGAGAGGTGAGAGAGAAATAAAAATTAGCACTTCGGCCAGTTCCAGTAGGATTTTTTTTTTCTGTTTAGCTATGTGTATGTTTTCATTTCACAGCAAGTTTCAAACTGTGAAAACAACCACAGAACTAAAAAGAACACTTGAGTATCTCTAAACTACTCACACCCTATGTTACTTTTGTGCAGTCACTGTAGGTCTTTAGAGAAAGAACCTGCTTCACTAAAATTAAAAAGAGCTTTGGGAAAGAACGTATGCATGTATGTTAGAGAAGGAGAGAGGCAACTGCTCTGAGAGGGCAAGCTCTAAACTAGGCCTGATGTGGGCACGAGAGAAAAGACACATCGTTGGTAGTTACCGACAGAACTCCAGGAACTATGGAAAGCCGTGTCTTTGGGAAGTACAGCCACACCTTGTTTTATTGAACTACACTTGCACTTCACAGATTCTGCGTATTTTATGAATTGAAGATTTGTGGCAACTCTGCATAAAGCATGTCCATTGACAACATTTTTCCAATACCATGTGTTTATTTTGTGTCTCTGTGTTTCATTTTTGTAATTCTCACAATATTTCAAATAGTTTATGATTATTACATCTGTTATGGTGATCTGTGAGCAGTGATCTTTGATGTTACTACTGCAATTGTTTTGGGGCACCATGAAACATAACCCATACAAGGCAGCAAATTTAATCCATAATGTGTGTGTTCTGACTGCTGCACTGACCAGACAATCCCCTATGTATCTCCCTCTCCTTGGGCCTTTCTATTCCTTAAGACACAACAATATTGAAATTAGACCAACTAATAACCCTACAATGGCCTCTAAGCATCCAAGTAAAAGGAAGAGTCTCACATCTCTCACTTCATTTTTTTCTTTTTTTTGTTTCTCTGTTTTTTTTTTTTTAATTTAGAAATATTATGGGGGTACAAATACTTTGATTACATAAGTTGTCTTTGCACCACCCAAGTCAGAGCTAAAGGTGTGCCCATCCCCCAGGTAGCCTGCACCACATCCCTTAGGTGTGAATTTGCCCATCCCCTCCTTCCCCCTCCCACCTGCCCAACACCTGATGACTGTTACTTCTCATATGTGTACATTAGTGTTGATTGATTAGTCCCAATTTAATGGTGAGTACAAATGGTGTTTGTTTTTCCATTCTTATGCTACTTCACTTAGAAGAATGGGCTTCAACTCCATCCAGGATAACACATTAGGTAGTTCATCATTTTTTATGGCTGAGTAGTACTCCATGGTGTGTATATATATACACACACACACGCACACCACATGTCTCACTTTAAATCAAAAGCTAGAAATGATTAAGCTTAGAGAGGAAGGCATGCAGAAAGCAGAGACAGGATGAAAGCTAGGCCTACTGATCCAAATAGTTAGTCAAGTTGTAAATGCAAAGGAAAAGTTCTTAAAGGAATTTAAAAGTGCTCCTCCAGTAAACACATGAATAATAAGAAATCAAAACAATCATATTGCTAATACAGAGAAAATTTGAGTAGTCTGAATAGATCAAACCAGCCATAACATTTCCTTAAGCCAAATCCTGGTCCAGAGCAAGGCCCCAACTCTCTTTAATTCTATAAAAACTGAGAGAAGTGAGAGAGCTGCAGAAGAAATATTGAAGCTAGCAGTGGTTGATTCATGAGGTTTAAAGACAGAAGCTATTTCTGTGGTATAAACATGCAAGGTGAGGCAGCAAGTGCTAATATAGAAGCTGCAGTAGCTCTAGGTAAGATAATTGATAATGAAGCCATTAAGAACCTTCATAACCACAGAGGCAAAGTCAATGTCTGGATTCAAAACTTCAAAGGACAGGTTGACTCTCTTGTTATGGGCTAATGCAGCTGGTGACTTGAAGTTGAAGCCAATGCTCATTTACCACTCTAAAAATCCTAGGGTTCTTAAGAATTTTGCTAAATCTACTCTACCTGTGCTCTATAAATGGCAAAACAAAGCCTGGAGAATAGCACATCTATGTACTATTATATGGCTTACTGAATTATATGGTTTACTGAATATTTTAAGTATGTGTTGAGACTTACTACTCAGAGAAGAAAAAAAAAAAGAGATTCTTTTGAAAATATTACTGTTAATTGACAATGCACCTGGTCATGCAAGAGCTGTTATAAGATATACAAGAAGATTAATGTTATTTTTATGTCTGCTAAAACAACATCCATTCTGTAGTCCATGGGAGTAATTTGATTTTTAAGTCTTATTATTTAAGAAATAAATTTCATTAGGATATAGCTGCCATAGATAGTGATTCCTCAGATGGATCTAGGAAAAGGGAATTGGAAACCTTCTGGAAAAAAATTCACCATTCTAGATATCATTAGAACATTTTTGATTCATAGGAGGATGCCAAAATACCAAGATGACTGGCATGGATGACTCTGAGGGCTTCAAGACTTCAGTGGAGGAAGTAACTGCAGATGTGATGTAAATAGAAAGAAAACTAGAGTTAGAAGTGAAGCCTGAGGATTTGACTGAATTACTGCAATCTCATGATAAAATGTGAACTAGGAATTGCTTCTTATGATTGAGCAAAGAAAGTAGTTCTTGTGGTGGAATCTACTTCTGGTGAAAATGCTGTGGACATTGTTAAAATGACAATAAAGAATTTAGAATATTACATAAACAGGTGATAAAGCAGCAGAAGAGTTTGAGAGGATTGACTCTAATTTTGAAAGAAGTTCTACTGTAGGTAAAATGCTACCAAGCAGCATCTCGTACTACATAGAAATATTACATGAAAGGAAGAGCCCATCGATGTGGCAAATTTCATTTTTGTCTTATTTTAAGAAATGTTCACAGCCACCTCAAACTTTAGCAACCATCACCCTGATGAGTTAGCAGCCATCCATATCACGACAAGAATATTATGAATATTGTTTCCACCAGCAAATATATTATGAATTGCTGAAAATTCAGATAATCATTAGCATTTTTTAGCAATCAAATATTTTTAGTTGTTGTATATGGGTTTTTTACATATAATTTTATTGCACACTTAGTAGCCTACAGTATAGTGTAAACATAACTCCTCTATGCACTGGGAAACCAAAAAATTCATGTGACTCACTTTATTACACTAGTCTGAAACAGAACCGACAAAATCTCCAAAGTATGCCTGTAGGTTGTGTGTAGTGGATATTAAATCTCTGTGAAGATACGCCTGGAAATCTCTGGAATTTATAGGAAATGCTATTTACCTAAGCAAAGCCTATTCTGACCACACTTGCCCTCTGCAGAGTTATTTTCCCCATTATTTCCTTTAACTCTGCAATATACCTTGTGACCATCTCTGTTTTCGCACTTGCCATACTTTATCAGAATAATTTATTTACATTTTCATCTTCCCCCTTTAACTGTGAACTCTTGTGGACAACCATGCTTGTTTGTTTGTTTCTTTATTCACTTGATCCTCAAAACTTGGAACACAATGCCTTAGAAATTCAGGACATAGTACCTTCAGGGATGCCTTTGCCCTTCATACCCACATAGACAGTCCCCACTAAGAATATTCTACTGCCTCCTAGCAGGTGATTGTTTCATGGATAATGGTAGGTCCTTGACCACTTACTTGATTCCTTTGTACTCTCTCCATGTCTCCATGAGCACATTGGCTCCTGTTCTATTGTTACTCTCTTTTGTCTTTGGTTTTACGTGCTCTCCTCTTACAAATGACACTTTATACTGCTTCTATAATATCTATTATATTTCACTTGGTTTGGTATTTATAGTATGAATTTAGTTTGCCCACTCAGAAGGGCATTCCAAGCTGCTCAATCCTGGCTTCTCATAATCTATATATGAGTCAGCCCATGAATTTGGCATCAATGACAAGGCTTCACTTATCCATGAGACATAACTAGAAACACAGTAGGCACTCAGAATAAATATATTGATTACTAAGTAAACATTTAAAATGCAAGAGGCCTTGCAAGGATTCATGATGATACATAATCATGTAATGTAGTGATCTTACAAGAAAAGAAACTAAGGTTGACGCAATTCCGTGCACCTGACAATCATAAAGAAATACAAAGCTTAACTTACAATCTCAAAATAATTAAAAATAATTTTGAATTATACTGGTCTTTTTACTAATTTAAGAGAGAAATTTAAAAACACACACATAGCAAGAGAACAACATCTATCTGTCATGATTTTTGACTTTTGAAGATTTCTATGTTCAAAGATAGGGAATTATGATATGAATTAAAATCTAAATTAGTTGTAATTTGCATCAGTTCACAAAACTTCATATGCAACTCCCAGAGCTGGACACAGCAGCATTCCCAATATGGGAGAATCAAGATAACTTAGTTTCTAGGATGTCCCAGTGCTTGTTTTGGATCTGTTCACACACAGATTCAGATGCATTTTAATCTCCAGCTCAGCCCATATGGTCACCCCATGAGCATTCAGAATAATTTTCAGGTACATAGTTAATCAGCTTTAAAACAAAAGCATGAACATGTCAGGTGTGGAAATTTTTCATCATCTTCAACATAGTAATTCATGAACCTGGAAGAAATGGTACAAACTCTACTGAAGCCTATTAATTTCCAATTCCATTTAATAGCAAGATCAAAATCTGCCTCTTTTCTCAGTGTGAGGGACATGAACAGTAAGAGAATGGATACTCAGAAATGCTTTCACCACCAAGCTGGGGTATGAAGCTTCCATCTGAGTAGGAGTTCAGGATCTGTTCTGTGATTTCTGTTGCTAGGCAACCACTTCCTTTGTCTGCTTTGTACAGAACAGTTGCTTTATTTATACTTGGTTTAAATGATGCAGATCATAATGTGAAATCATAAAAGAAAATAGGAAAAAATTATATCAAAATTTGTTCCAGGGAATTTGGAATATTGTATAAAAACTAATGAATGTTGATGCAAATAGAGATTCTAAAAAAAAAAAAAAACAAAGAACCATAACCCAGCAGTTCCTACCTACCTGAGACTTTTTGAATAGGATATACAATAACCTAGTGTTAACTTTGGATAGCTTCTATGTCTGTCTGAAATAAAACCTAGCACCTAAGCAATAATTAATGCCAAAAACATCTTGAATTCGATTTTCAGAAAAAAAAAATAACTTTTTTAGTGTTAGATGTTGAGATTATGTGAAAGAGATTAGACTGTGTTAAAAATTAAAAGATAAACTTATAAATAATAAGAATAAACAAAGGTAAGAGATACAGGAGAGGAAAGGTATATTCATAAACTTCCCAAAATTTGAGAAACTTTAAAATATGTAATAAAGTTTCCAGTAACTCTGACCTGCACATACTGTAATATTGAACTAAATAAACTTTTTGACTGAGAAAAAACTCACCTTTATCCACCACGTGTGAAATTTCTTTAATGGCTCTGAATCTATTATTTGAAAGATGATGATTAAATGAAGAAAAACAATGGCTATGCTTTGATCATGTTGATTGTCACTTAAGTTTTACCTATGCTTTTCATGTTAATTCTTTTTCTCTTTAGCTAGTTCTTCATTTTTTTCACTTGTTTAATAAGAATGAGCCATTGAGTACCCACAAAGACCAGACACACTAGTATTTTGCAGATCTTAATTAATTCGACCTTCAAATGACTCTATGAAAAAGGTACTATTATTATCATCTCCATTGTATAGATGAGAAAAATGAAGCATAGCGGTGTGAAATACCTTTCTCTGAGACATCCAACTAGTAGGTGGCAGAACCAGGATTCAAACTCACATACTTTGATGTGGGTGTCACCTGCTCAGTTACTATTTATAAATTGGCATAATTCTGTGAGTGACTATTTTCTGTCTCTCTGATTTGGATTTTTATAAAATAACCAGCCAACTTAATATTTTCTATCTCCATCTATTTTTATTCTCAAGTCTAAGCACTATGGGTTATAAAACATTTGAACTGTTGCATTCTGGTTATAATAAACCCTATTTGAAATGTGTTCTATTTGTGCTGTTAATTTTCATGCCTTTCCCACGGTTGCCTATAGAGTTTTGAAATTCGAGAAGACCTGAAGGATTCTCATATTGTTGCTGTAGACTGGCTTGCTTGCATACTTATGAATATCTTCAGGCCTTCAGTTTCTTTATGTCACAGAAAAGTGTTAAATAAATACCTCTAATTAAGGACCAAACACCCAGGAACAGACTCTATGTAAAGTCTGATTATCGGTATTGTGGCTTAAGAAATTTTGGCTTTTGCTAATCTAAACTGAGGACTCGGAATGTTTTTGAAAATGCCCTCATAATTAAAATCTTTCATTTTTCACTCTTTTCTCATTATTATTCAACAAGAAAACAATTTTGACCAATATTTGAAGCAATAATGAGTCTTGTGCCTTAGAGGTGTTTGTTACCCTTAAGTCTACATTAACCTTGAATTTCAGAGAAAGTTTGCTCTTTCTCCTGTGCAAGGGCAATACAGTAGGAAGAACAGACAGCTCTGATTCCAAGGAGTTTGATATTCACAGAACAACAAATAGGATTACACTTCAATAGGGATCCCGTTTGCTTTATTCTATATGCAGTTGGATCCTGATGAAATTCTCATCTGTAAGTCAATAGTTCTCAAACTCTGGGTCCCAGACAAATAGAGAACAGAGTCTCCAAAGCACATTGTGGCCACCTGCTTCTTCATTGAACAGAAACAGAGGAGCATGGGAAAACAAACCAAGATAACTGGCCATAAAAAGGCGGCATTAAATCTCCTTAAGGCTTGTAATTTTCATGTGATTCCATCCAATGTTGCTAAGAACCAAATGAAGTTTATTTAAATCCATTTAAAAAATTATAATTTTTAGAGTACAACCTATTTTCTCTATTAATAATATGCATACAATAAAATTATTTATTATTAAAATTCTTATTATCATTATTGTTAACGTTGTAAGAAAATTCATTATTGCTCTTTAAGGCTTTCCCCTGGAATAATGTCCTTAGATAATAGACTGCTTTATATAAGGTCATTTTGAATAATTTTGATATTCCTTAAATAATAGTTTAGAATATTATTTTAAATATAAAATATAATATTGTAAAATATTATTTAATTTTAATTATAAAATAAATATTAAATATGTTAGAATATTAACTTCTAATTCACTGAAATATCTCTTAAAGTAATTGCATATGTTAAAATGTGAAATAATATAAATGTGTTATAAAATATATAAAATAAAATAGATTAGAAGTAAATAAGGTATCATGTGGGGTCTATAAGACCCTTATGAGACCTGAGTCCAAGACAGGAAACTGAGCTAACAATTCATTAGCTCATGTTTCTTTAGTTTACTATAGTACAGAAAAACACTTTAGACTCAGTCAAAGAACAGAGAGGTATAGTATAAAGCCTACTATCACATACAACAAAGTATCAATGTTCATTGACAAGGAAAGGCATAGGTAAATTAGAGGGTGTGCAGAAAAACAGGAATAAGATTAGAAACTTCTCATTTTTTGTAAAGCATTAGTGTTCTGCTACCTAATATGTTAGAAGATTGATTTGGGTAGGAATTCTCTCCTTGGCACCACATCACAAACCTAAATGACTGCAAGGGCCACACAGGTGTCAAAAATATTTGGATCATTGTAGGTATTAAATAATAGGGAATGATAATTCTCTGAATAGAAACTCTTCACATTTGTTGTCTGCAGCTGGAGTTATAGTCAGCCCACAGAACATGTACTGGGGGTTTGTCTTTTATAGCAATGTGGGATAATACTTAATTTAAATAAATAACAGCAAAAAGGAACACTCCTGTAATGCTTATTTACACAGCATTTACTTTAAACTCTTTTATATACATTGATTAATTTAATTCATATAAGAACCCCAGATGGTACATACTGTTCTGTCCACATTTTGTAGATGAGGCACAGATGTGATAATTGGCCCAAGGTCACATAGCTGCTAAGTGATGTAGCTCGAATTAGAACCCCTACAGTCTGTCTTGAGGGTTCCAATTTCTACATTGATCTACACTTACTAATTTTGACTTTTATTGCCTTTTTATTGCCTTTTATTGCCTTCTTCCTTTGAAGAATTAATGACATTTGTCTTTTTAAAAATTCTTAATTTAAACATAATTTTCTCTGTTTGAATTTTTCTGAAAGACTCAGCAATAGAATTAAAACTTTATAGCTGAGACTTATGTTCCATAGTATAACTTGATATCACAAATGAAATCCACTAGAATGTAGATGGTCACCTCTGTTTAAGAGATAGATCCATGGCGACTTAATAAAATATGTTTGTGTATTATCGTTTATCTTCTTGTTAAATATCAAATTACCTTTCATTTAATAAAACCAATTATACACAAAATAACAAATTATAATTAAATAAATATAAAATAACAAATTATAATTTTAAGAAAAGCAAAAAAAAGGACAAGATTATGATACAGCTATTTCAGAACTAAGTTATTTAAATAATACTATTGCTTTTACTTCTGAAATATGAGCCCCTCTTATGATATGCATGATTAGATGTTTGAACAATGGAAACTGACTATAGAAATGCAGTGCTTCTTCATGCCTGTCAGATATAATCACTCATGACTTATAGGAAATTTCTGGGTTTATATCTTTATTTTACATTTAACAATATTTTTTGTATTTTTTCCTTTAATTTCTCCATGTTTGCTTTCCCCTCTTTAAAACAGAGTTATAGTGAGAGTTCAGAGCACCTCAAGCAGCTGGTGGGAGAATAGCTCAAGCTGTTTTTTGATCTCTGATTAGTATAGGATCCCAGGAGGAGGAATAAAATAAATTAGCTTTAGACTAAAGTAAATGATATTCTAGGTAATAAAAGCATACAGTATACTGCAACATTGCAACCTGTCTATATCTTAGTAAACACAACATAAGAGCTAAAAACAATTCCAAATAGGCAATAAGTTGTGAACTTACCATTTGTTTGTTAAAATTACCCAACATTTATATTTGTACTCAAGAGCCTTCCATCCTAAATAATTGTAAATATTGAATCAAGTAAAGATGCTTTGCCTATGTATACTTGGAGGCATCAAGGAGCACAGAATTATATGTCATTCATCATCATTTAAAACCATTTTAAGTGTTAGATGATTAATCATATTTTCTCATATTGAAATGCAACATCTGTCTAATTCTACATAGGGCATTAAAATACATGGTATGTGTTTAAACTCCATAGTGTTAATTGGTCTATAATTAGACTGTGCAAACAGGAAGCATGTCACTTGAAATGTGTAATAAATTCATATTTGTTGAAATATGTGAAAAATTATATTTTTAAACAAATGATTACATTTGAAATGTTGAAATGACTATGAAATGTGAACTCTTTATCCACTTTGGTCAAATCACATTACCCCTAGTTAAGACTTTTCCCTTAACTGGGAAAATTAGAGTTTCTACTAGTTTATTTGTAAGTTTCTCACAGTTTGCTAACAAGACAAATTTGAGAATTGCATGTTAATTTAGGTACATACCATGAAAATTTATGAAAACAAAAGTTAAATCTCAATTCAGAAAAACCTGTTTTAAAAATACTGTGATGGAAACAAAGACTTTGTTCATATGCTGACCAATTACACATAATTATATGGAAATCTTAGAGATAACTGGATTCCCAATTGGAACCCTACTATTCTTTTGTCATGTTCCTTAGTTATAAGCTTTGTGTCTCCAGGATTTTAAAAGCTGGATATTGTAATGATGTGGATTAAATCCACAGTCATTTGGCACACAGAGAAGTTTTAATACATTGCAGGAGGTACCATCAGCAAGAACAGCAGGGGTGAGCTTTATTAAAGTAGTTTTGCCACACTTTGCCTATAAAATTCAAGCTGTTCTTAAACATTAGTCCTGATGTAGGTTGCTCTCTGGAAATGGAATTCTTTGCAAAATTTCACAATGCAAGTTCTTGCCCTGGGCATATCAATGAGGTTTTTCCTAAAAAAAAAAAAAAAAAAAAAAAAAAAGAAAAGGAAAAAAAAACAAAAAAAAAAAAAAAATAAAAAAAAAAAAAAAAAAAAAAAAAAAAAAAAAAAAAAAACACAAAAAACAAAAAAAAATTAATAATAAAAAAATTAAATAATAAGAAAAAAAAAAAAAA
>CAUYRT010096040.1:0-14701 GCA_963574885.1 Lepilemur ruficaudatus
TAATTGGACAACTAAAAATATATATAGAAAAATTAGCTGGGCATGGTGGCGCATGCCTGTAGTCCCAGCTACTTGGGAGGCTGAGGCAGAAGGATCGCTTGAGCCCAGGAGTTTGAGGTTGCTGTGAGCTAGGCTGATGCCATGGCACTCTACAGCCTGGGCAACAGAGTCAGACTCTGTTTCAAAATAAAATAAAATAAAATAAAAATAAATAAAAATAAAAAATAAAATAAAATAAAATACAGTATAGCAAACAAAAGATGAAATAAGGAGGAGGTTTTTTTTTTTAACAAACTGATGCTAAAACAAGAAAAGAAAAGAAATAAGGAGGAAGAAAGAATATGAATAAAATGATGTTTCCTTAAATTTTTTTTTTATTTGTATATGAATAACATACTCATTGTTAAATAAAGAAATAAAAATGTGATGGATCGAAAGTAGTAATAATTTCACAGTCACCTCTCTCAGCCATTCCCATCCCAATTTCTCCCAGCTGGAGATGATCAATATTAAGGTTTTCTTGTTTTTATTTATTTGTTTTTTTTGAGACAGTGTCTCACTCTGTTCCCCGAGCTACAGTGCTGTGGCGTCAGCCCAGCTCACAGCAACCTCAAAGTCCTGGGCTCAAGCAATCCTCCTGCTTCAGCCTCCTGTGTAGCTGGAACTACAGTCATGCACCACCAGGCCCGGCTAATTTTTTCTATTTTTAGTAGAGATGGGTCTCGCTCTTGCTCCGGCTGATCTCGAACTCCTGAGCTCAAACGATCCTCCCGCCTCGGCCTCCCAGAGTGCTAGGATTATAGGCATGAGCCACCACGCCCAGCCTAAGGTATTCTGATATAAACTTTCAGAAGTTTGATACATAAGTACAAGCACAAAGGCTTCTAATAACACAGATGCTTCTAAATTAGAATGTAAAAGCATTGCTTCTCAGCCTTTTGGCCAAGATTTAGTGTAATTTTTTTTTTGACTTAAGACACGGGGTCTATGTTGCCCAAGCTGGAATGCAGTGACCTGATCACAGCTCACTGTAACCTCGAACTCCTGGGCTCAAGTGATCCTCTCACTGCAGCCTCAAGGGTAGCTGCGATTCCAGGCACATGCCACCATATCCTTCTTAAAATGTAAAATTTTAGGCCGGGTGTGGTGGCACACATCTGTAATCTTAGCACTCTGGGAGGCCAAGGCGGGGAAGATCGCTCAAGGTCAGGAGTTTGAAACCAGCCTAAGCAAGAGTGAGACCCCATTTCTACTAACAATAGAAAGAAATTAATTGGCCAACTAAAAAGATACAGAAAGAAATATAGTCCCAGCTACTCGGGAGGCTGAGGCAGAACGATTGTCTGAGCCCAGGAGTTTGAGGTTGCTGTGAGCGAAGCTGGCGCCACAGCACTCACTCTAGCCCAGGCAACACAGTGAGACTCTGTCTCAAAAAAAAAAAAAGTGTAAAATTTTAAAGGAGGGAACAAAGGAAGGAGTTGGTGGATTAAAAAAAAATTATTGTAAATGTTCATATTTTTCAAAAGGTGAAAACTCACAAGTGTGTCTTGTTGACATGAAAAAAAGAAAGAGTAAAAGAGAAAAGTAAAAAATAAAAAGGTATTAAGAATAAAAAATAATCTTTTTAAAAAAATAAATAAAAATTAAATATTTAAAAAAATAATAAAAAAAAAAAACCTCACAAGTGTGATTCCAGTGTTTAAAGACTTTCAATGCAACATTATTCTCTTAGGGTGCATGTCCCCTCTTCATCTGGTGCAGAGTGCAGACACAGGTGTCTGGTTTCCTGCTACAGAAAAAAAACAAGCAAACAAAACAAAGCGATAACTCACTGAGACCCTGGCATTGGCGTTTACAGCTGCCCTTTGCAACTATGCCTTGCCCACATAGTCTTTAGTATCTAGCAGCTGGCCTTTCAGAAATGCAATTTCACTCTAGCTACAATCTCTTTACAACAGCATTGAAACCATCCTGATTTTCCTGTCACTAAATGGCTCTTACATGCCTAGGGCATACCTGAATGTTTTCCCAAAAGTTTGCTAATTAGGGGATACTTACGCTTTCAACTATTCCTGTAAGTCACTTTCACTATGAACTATCCTATCCTTTCCAATTGTATAAAATCGTAAAAATGTTAGAATGGAAAAGACCTCTAGGTCCAGGGGTCATAAACTTAATGCCTTCAGGAGCCAGGCTTGTAAATCACACTAGCATAAGACAACCAAAGCCATGGGCAATGCACTTTCTCTTAAAGGCACTGAAACTGAAATAATAGCGAAAATCAAACACACAAAAAACACTGTTTGGCCAAGTAAAATTAGTCTATCGCCAGAAACATCTGCAAATATTTTGCTCTAAGCCTATATGCAATTATGCAAAATTCAATGAGGAGCTGCTTCTTTTGCATTCTTGTCCATTCCTTATCTATGAGCAACACAACATAAAACAAAACCCCAAACACTGCGGACTGAAACCTTTTCTCCTCCCAGCTATGCACCAGTGAGGAAGGAATGGGCTCATAAGAGGGACGCTAATTTGGCATCAGAGACACAAAGTCCATCCTTCCAAGCTGATGGCCAATAGAATCTGTCCCCAGCTTCTAATCATATCCACACACCTGGTGGGCCCAGCTTCCGTCAGAATTCCATGACTAGTTTTGGAAAGAAGGCAGGCAGGTTCTTAGTGTATTAACTAGGGAAATTTGATAGGCCTCTTTTAAACAGGCCATTCACTCACTCACAAGAGAAAATGGATCACACATTGTTTATAATAATATGAAGAATTTTCTGTCTTTCCATAAAAGGACAGGGAATCAACTTGGCCAACTCTCCTGAGTTACAATGAACAGGAAGCCAAGAAAAGATATGTTGAGGGAGTCAGCAGGGTAAATTAGGAAAACCTCTGGCTTCTGAAATCTGGCTACACTTCTTAGTCTCTATGAACCTTTGTTTCTTGTTTTGAAAATTGGTAGTAAAAGCATTTTTTTTTTTTTGTACCTTAGAGGATCTGAGGTCACATGTATCAGGGATGCGGAAAAATGTTTTGAACTTGATAAGTAAATAAAAAATGGTGTTGTTATAATAGCACTCAACTGGGGACCTGGAGGCTAGGGCTATTCAAATCTTCTGCGTGCTTCATAACCTGTGGCATTGCTGCCAACGAACTCCTCCAGGCATTGGTGTTTTTTTTTTTTTTTTTTTTTTTCCGCAACAGAATCTCGCTCTGTTGCCTGGGCTAGAGTGCAGTAGCATCATCACAGCTCACTGCAACCTCAAACTCCTCGGCTCAAGCAATCCTTCTGCCTCAGCCTCCTGAGTAGTTGGGACTATAGGTGCATGCTATCATGCCTGGCTAATTTTTTCTATTTTTAGTAGAGATAGTGTTTCGCTTTTGCTCAGGCTAGTCTCGAACTCCTGACCTCAAGCAATTCTCCTACCTGGGCCTCCCAGAGTGCTAGGAGAAGAGGCAGGAGCCACCATGCCAGGCCCAGGTGGACATCTTTAAAATCGTTGGGTAGAGCCATGTTCCCTCAGCCCCCTAGACATGTACACCTTTTCAGCTTCTATAGACAGATCATGAAAGATAAGAGGCAGTATTTAAGTAAATAATTCCATGTCCTGGTTTTACAGAATCTTTGAAGACTTAAAGCCCTTAGGAGTCTTTTAAGACTTTCCTAACATATTGTCCTATTGAGAGTATTGACCTCAAGAGATCCTCCTGCCTCAGCCTCCCAAAGTGCTAGGATTACAAACATGAGTCACCGCACCTGGCAAAAAGATAATTCTAAATTAAAAAACCCAAATAATTATTTACCATTCTTTAACCTCTATTTAAATTAAAAGCACACTTTAAATATGGAGACATAAAGATTGGAGATAGACACACACACAGAGAGAGAGAGAGAGAGAGAGAGAGAGAGAGAGAGAGAGAGAGATCCCGATAACATAAGTCCTTGCCACTGTGGAACATATTCAACATAGTTTTAGAAGTTTTGGCCATACAAAAATATCAGAAAAAGAAATAAGAAGTGCAAGTATAAGGAAAGAAAAGGCAAAATTGTCATTGACATAGACCATGAGAGTATTTATACAGAAACACCAAAAGAATTAACAAGCTGTAAGACCTAACTGAGGAGTTCAGCAAGGTAGCATTGTATACTATCTACCTTCAAAATTTAATAATGTTCTTCTATCCAGCAATAAAATTAGAAAACGTAAGAGGAAAAAAAAGATTTTGTTTATAGTTACAGCAAAAACCATAAAGTATCCAGAAATTCATTAACCTAGCACAGAACACACAAACATTTTGTAGAGAAAAAATTAAAGGGATCTATTAAAGGGACTGACTATATGAAAAGGTATGTTAATGGATGGGATGTCATACCTTTGCACATATATTGATTCTTCCAAAATTTATCTACAGGTTTTAGTAAATTTCCAATGAAAATCCTGAAAGAATTTATTGGGAAATTTAAAAATCAGTTGTCACATGAAAGAGTAAGACCCACTAATATTTCATGTAAAATTTACCTTCAATAATTGATTCACTACAATAGAAAATGCATAGTAAAGAGGGAAAACCAGAGCTACCAGCTCTTAAGACATACTGCAAAGACGTTAAAACAGTGTAGAAAAGAACGTGTTTTGGTATATAAGCAGACAAATGGACAAATGGGATAGAAGAGATGGTATATAGAATATGAGATTAGTGCCACCACAAATCAACAG
Source organism: Lepilemur ruficaudatus (assembly GCA_963574885.1). Lineage (NCBI taxonomy): Eukaryota > Metazoa > Chordata > Mammalia > Primates > Lepilemuridae > Lepilemur > Lepilemur ruficaudatus. Next base: position 4,728 of record CAUYRT010096040.1, read on the forward strand.
AGAATCTGTGGATTATTTTGCAAATAGTCTTAGGAAATGAAGAAGAATAAGCTGGATCCCTAGTTCACATGACATTAAAAAGTAAGCATCAGATGATTGAAGACCTAAATACAAAAGCTAAAACTGTAAAGCTAATAGAAGAAAACATCCAAGAATATCAAGTCACGTGGTTAATTAATAAACAGGTAGACAATAGCACATCAAGTGGAGAGAAGCTGGCAGTCATCTTATGGTTTAAGAGGCCAAGAGAGTCTTTCACGTGGGAATTATCAACGAACAGGAAGGATTTTAATGAACGAGGGGTAGACTTTCAGAAAAAGTAATAATAACCTACATTCACAGAACACTTGATCACATGTTAAATCATTTTATCTTTTTATCAGACGAGTAAAGCAAACAGGGTGAAATATTTCCATTCAATATGATAACACGGAGGCTCTCAAAAGCGTAAATGGCCAGGCACCTAGGTCGTAAGTGGAAGGGCCAGAACTGGAAGCCACTGACTCTGACACCGGAGCCTTTTCTCCTTCCCAGGCCTCCTCTGAATGTCATGGCATATTTACGGAGCGGTGAGGGAAGGAGGCGCCGCCAGGGATATATAGGCCAGCTATTTTAGTCTCCCTTCCACAGAGACGGCCTTTTTATGAGGTGGAATCTTGAAATGGGAGAAAAGAACCCAAGGCCACCAGTTAATAACGTCGGAACACGCAGCTGAAATGTGAATGGGCCATTTTAAAGTGAATAGTTCCATTAAGATTTGTCACAAATCTCTTGAGAGGCAGCCTCTTATGTGTAATGGTATCTAAAGTCTGTGTTTAAGGGATAGTCATACATACTCCACATTCCTCACAGAGCTGTTGTGAGAATCAAATGAAAACAAGGGAACTTTTACGCATAAGGAATGACTGTCTAACTTGTTTTTATTTTCTGACGTCAGGGTAGCAGTGTGCGAATTCACATCAACATCGGTCTGCAGCGCCACCCAGTGGCCACAATAATGCATGCTGTTGTATTTTCTTGTTTTCAGGTGTAAATATTACCAATATCGTAGCATGTCGGTTACTCAGGGCTTTTATTCACACTCAACATATTTCTTTAAGAATTTTCATTTATGAAATTTTTCTGTATGAATTTTTGTCTATGAGTTTTATTTACACAAGTCATGACCAGAAAAAGGCCAAATTTTAGGGCAAGAATTCATACTTAATTTTTCTCCCTGAGGCATAGCCTTCAGAGAACCCACATTTTAACTGGAATGACTCACGCTGCATAGTTGTCCTTGTCAGAATTTCAACCTGGGTTTTTGTTTTGTAAACCAGCTGTCATTTAACACAGAAGAAAAAGCTAGGGATATTGTTGGAGAGTTGTTTCTTCTTGATTTTCCATAAATTCTATTTAAAATTCAGTCTACACCCCAATATTCCTTGTTATAGTTCACCCATTCATAAACATTGCTTCAATAAAAATCTATTGAGTATTTCTTAATATTAGGTACCATGCTAAGTGTTGGGGTACAAAGATGAACGAAAAGGAATGTGGTCCCTGCCTTCATGGAGTTTGCAATTTAGGCAGAGAGATACACAATAATTAAGTGACCATGCAAATGTTGGTGCCTCAATTAGCTCAGGAAATGAGAATACTTTGTTTTTTGCAAATCAGCAAGATTCTAACTTGTCCTCATGTGTATCTGGGTGTTTGGGGGCAGTAGGTTTTGCAATCTAGAAGTTTTAAGCTCTTTTGTTTTAACCTGACAGTTAGCATGCAGAAGAGAGAAGTTTCCTCCGTGTTACAACGTAACCATGTGAAATAGTGACATTGGGGGTTAGAAACACCAGGATTTGAATCCTGCAGCCCCTCAATGTTCTTGTGACCTTCAGTAAATACTGCATCTCCCTGATACTCACCTTTTATTTTCTGTAAAATAGAAATAATATTATAATACATATCTTGAATGGGAAAGCCATGATAGGTTGTGATATATAAGCGATTAATACATATTTTGCCTAAGTGATCAAAGGCCACATGATTTTTAATGCATTGCTTATACTGCACTGATCCCCTGAAATGCTACTTAAAGTTTAAAACAATGAGAAAAACACATAGATGTGGATCCAAACTTTTAAAAAAAATTAGTTGTTTGGAGAACATAGCATATGACACTATTATGTTTGAATGTAAATACAAGCTACTCACATTTCAAAGACAATCAGTGACTGTATCTAAATTCTCATTTAACAGTCCCAAGAGTTGAGCTAAGACAGATGTCTTGAGTCCAATTGGCCCGATGAGGGAGGAAGTCAGGGGTAATTGGCTATCTTCAGTCTCGTGACTAATTAGTAGGAAAAATGGAACTAAAACCCATGACTCTTTACTCTTTGGAGTGTGTCTCTAGTTAGACATCAAAAGGAATGGATACTTCTGAATGTCTAGACGATATTAACAGAAAAGTCTCATCAATATTGTTGGAAGTCTTGCCACACAGGCAGTCTTCCAGATAATTCCCCTGTTACATGTATGAGCAGAAGGAACGTATCAAAAGTTGTTCCAGCTGTCTGTCCTATTAAGCACATACACATTTGTACACACAACTCAAAATACCTCAGCAGGGAGGGAAAGATTAAAGAGCTAGCATTAGTCGAAACCTACATATGTTTCAGGAACTGTAGATACACTATGTTATTTAATCAAGTAAGTATTGTTGTCAATGGAGCCACAGAGGGGACACTGAGGCTAGCAAGGGGAAATAACTTGTCCATAGAATTAGTGAATCGTAGAGACAGGATTCAAGTTGGATCTTGCTGACCTCAGAGGCTCATATTTCCTTTCCTTCCCAGCCAGAACAGTGACTGATGGACACAGTACGCTCTTCTTTCAGGCCAGGATATATGTCATTCTTTAAGATAGCCAGTCACCTGGGAGTCATAAATGTTCACTCTATCTGGCATCAGAAAATTTGGCGACTGGTAAGGTCAATCTCTTCATTTTTACACAGGGAGTTAGGAAGGTTAAGAGCCTTCTCAGAATATTACTAAAATCAAAACAGGTCTGTTAAATTAAGTGCACATTATTTTATATTGTCTGCTTTTCAGGCAATCCATGTGGACTAAGCTTTTATTAATATTTCGTTATTCTGAGGTTTATTCTGACCAAGTCATTTTTCTCTCTGCATCAAGGACATCTGAGAAGGACCCACTGGGCGGTTCCTCCTTGGCTCATGTTCTCATTGTTTACTATGATTTGGAAAGAATGAAAATTGAAAGCCAGAGCTAATCTGGGCAAGAGGCTGGTATCACCAGACCTGGAGATTAATTTTCAGATGACTTTTCAGCTGACTTGGCATTCCTGTGTGATGTTAGAAGATTGCAAGTAGATAATAATGTGAGTGGGAGGACTCTGGCTGCAGGGACACGCACACACCCTATAGCAGCAGCAGTGCACAGAGCTTGCACTTACATGCGAGCACATGCTGAGCTCCAACCGCAGCTGGGATTTATCAAAAGGGATTTCCCTGCATTGTTTCTGTGCCTGCTCAGCCTGTAATTCCTGATCCCACGTGCCCTTTGAATTGAAAATCTCGTGAAATGCCTTATGAGACCACCAGTCCCTGAATTTGCCAGGTGAGGGCTGGTGAGGGCCAGGCCAAATGGCCAGGGTTCTGTACTCAGGGCTGTGCTCTGGGAGGAACTTCTCATTATGCTCCAGTACCCAAAGCCAGGAACAAACCCAAGAAGTCTTGTGCTGAGGCCAAGGTCAGAGTCAGAACCAGAGAGACAGAAACCAAACCAGATCACAAAGTCTCTGGACCCAGACTTCAAGCTCTTACCTATGTCAAGGCCTTTCCATTTGCTCTTCCCTCTTCCTGAAAGGCTGCCTCACCTTCACTTTTTGGTGAAGAAGTGACTGTCCCCTCCGCTCTCTCTAAGGTAGCTCCACTGGAAATTATTCTGTCTCTCCAACATATTTATGTCCTCCGTCATGCCATGCAATTATTCGTTTAGTTGTCATTTGTCTCTTCTTTTTTTGAGACAGAGTCTCACTCTGTTGCCCGGGCTAGAGTGCCGTGGCATCAGCTTAGCTCACAGCAACCTCCAGCTCCTGGGCTCAAGCGATCCCCCTGCCTTAGCCTCCCGAGTAGCTGGGACTACAGGCATGCACCACCATGCCTGGCTAATTTTTTCTATATGTTTTTAGTTGGCCAATTAATTTCTTTCTATTTTTAATAGAGACAGGGTCTCGCTCTTGCTCAGGCTGGTTTCGAATTCCTGACCTTTAGCGATCCACCCACCTCAGCCTCCCAGAGTGCTAGGATGACAAGCGTGAGCTACCACGCCCGGCCTGTCTCTTCTTAGACTATAAGCACCACGAGGGCAGAGACCTTCTATCTGTTCTCTGTTAACTCCCTAGCACCTGTGTGTCTGGCATATGGTAAGTGCTCAATACAGGTTTGTTGAATGACCAAATGACTAATTTACTTGCATAATACTTCCCAGACATTTTCAGAAACATCTCTGCTCTAGAAAATCAGAGAAGATAATACTTGCACCTATGTCAATTGATCAATTAGTCAAAACAAACAGAAAACATCAATTGACTGACATGAAAACTTGAGATTAAAAAAAAAGAGCTATAACATGGTATACAATAGAGTCAGAATTCAAACGGTTATTGAAAGAATCAAACAAGGTGAAAACTAGTAATAAATACAGTTTCAAAGTCCAAAGAACCAACTTTGCAACTATAAAATTTAAAAAACTGGGCTTAACAGCACACGTGAAAATTAGAGCATTTAATTTGTCATATGCTCAGTGTGAGTCAAGTGCAAATGAAGTTTCCAAAATCAAATGTGCCCTTAGGCTGACTAGTAAAACTACTGTGCCCAAAAGAAAATAGTTCCATTTTTTCCTGATGAAGTAATGCCAGGAGAACAAGGTGTAGATCTTTCTCGTAGGATATTTCAAGAAAGCCATTCAAATTAAAACAAGCAGAATGAGAAAGGTACTGAAACTAGCTTTCATAAGCAAAAACTTTGGATGTCTACCCTGCAAAAGAGGAGTTTGGGGGTGTTATTTAGCTCAAGAAGGGAATAAGTTATGCAGAAGGGAATAAGGTATGTTCACAAATATTTTGCACGCAAGAGATTCATCTTATCCTGTTGTGCTATGTGGCAGGGTAGAAATCAAAGGAATAAAGATTTTGAAACAATTTGAAGAGAAAATCTGTAGTACTCCCCAATGTCCAACAAGGGAGTGAGATCTTGACAGCTAGAATGAGCATACTGGGGCTCTGTGACTCTTTGGGGGCAGGTTATACTGGGAGTTCCTGTATCAGGCAGGGGCCTGGGCAGGTGATGCCTATGTTTCTTTCCAGCTCTAAGGATTTTATGCTTTTGAGGGTCTCTCAGGGATGTTGAGAATAAAATAATGCCATTTGGGAATGTAGAAAAGTGCTCTACAGACATAACCTATTATTTTAATCTACCATTAAAATTTTGCCACTTATATTTATTACTTAAACAAGAATTTTCTTTTAATTCTTTGAAATAACTAAGAAAAAGATCTAGGGCCAGGTGCAGTGGCTCACGCCTATAATCCTAACACTCTGGGAGGCCGAGATGGGAGGATTGCTTGAGGTCAGTTCAAGACCAGCCTGAGCAAGAGGGAGACCCCATCTCTACTAAAAATAGAAACAAATTAGCTGGACAACTAAAAATAGAGAGAGAGATGGCCGGGCGCAGTGGCTCACGCCTGTCATCCTAGCACCCTGGGAGGCCGAGGTGGGTGGATCACTCGAGGTCAGGAGTTCAAAACCAGCCTGAGCAAGAGAGAGATCCCATCTCTACTAAAAATAGAAAGAAATTAATTGGCCAACTAAAAAAATATATAGAAAAAATTAGCCGGGCGTGTTGGCACATGCCTGTAGTCCCGGCTACTTGGGAGGCTGAGGCAGGAGGATTGCTTGAGCCCAGGAGTTTGAGGTTGCTATGAGCTAGACTGACGCCATGGCACCCCAGCCCAGGCAACAGAGTGAGACTCTGTCTCAAAAAAAAAAGAGAAAGAGATTTAAATAAAATTATAACAATAAAATGGAAAAACCGTTCAGTTGGCTGTTTTAAGGAATTATATTAATAATATAGAGGGGCCACGTCTGTAGTTCACTTGCTTGGAAAAGCTACTGCTGGGGGAAACAAGGGGTGCAAACCCTGCTCTTTAAATTCTGACTGTTTATTTCAGCCACTGATGTTTCACGGGAGAATCCTCAGGGAAGTTAGGGTTAAGGAGTTCTCTGGGAAAAGCCCCTAACATTCATTTTAAACCAGTATGACAACAGCTGTCAAATGAGCCTGGGGGCACATCCTGGAGACAGTCATTCTCTCCGCCTTCCCCACTCCATTCCCCTGACCCCACCCACGTTCACCAGTGCGAGGGTATGTGCCTCGTTACACTGGAGAATTTCCAGAAAAAAATTTCCAAGAAATTTCCAAGAATTTCCAAGAAAACAGAAAATGAACTGTTGGTGACCGTTAGCTGATGGGAACCAACTTCCAAATCCAAATCTTCCAAATCCTAATTTTTCAGAAACAAATTCCCAGGAATCTACGATAATTCCTTAGGGTCAGGGCTAATGGATTCTGGGCACAGTACGGTTTCCAGATGCACTGAAGAGACCGGCCAGTGTCCCTCAAGCTCAGCTTCCCTGAGACCTACCATGGATGGATTATGTCTGCTTCACACTGAAGCCTCTTTGGCTTTCGGCCTCTTCCATTCCATCTTCTCCTTGGAGCCCATCAGGAAATCTGGCCTCCTCACTTTGTAATTTTTACCAACTCCTTTAACTCTGTGCCCTTTAAATCAGTCTTGTTTCAAAGCATTCGATTAAATGGAAATAAGTATCGTATTTTCTTTGATGTCAAATCATTTAACTCTGTTATGGATATAGGGACAATTGTTTTATTCTGCTTTCTGCCATCTCCAAAAATAGGTAGAGGTTTGATCTTGAACTTTCTGTGGCTTAGAAACAAAAATGTAAGCAGCACATAAAATTGTGTTATCTCCATTGCATTTGGCACAACTTTTGAGGTCAAGTAACCAGTAAAAATGTTACAACTTTTGCAAAGGAAGTGTTTTCCTAGTCCATTATCCCAATGAGTCATGCGGAGACATTTTCTAAATTGTTTTTTATCCAATTAAGTGCTGTGTCAACGTGGTATTGGGTTGCATTTGTTGATGCTATTGTCATTCCTATTTTACGACTGGGAAAAGTGAGACATTAAATGTCCTAGAGCCCAAGAGCAAGTCACCTCCCAAGCCAGGATGTGCGGCTATTGCTGTTGGTGGTTCGGCTCTATTTTACCCACAAGGGCTTCCTGTTTCCCTCTCTACAGATGAACTTGCAGAATGAGAGCGGCTGATGCACCCCACAAGTAAGACCAGTTCTGAACTTTAATACTTCATGATCACAAGTTTGCTCCAATTCTAATATATATATTCAGGGTGCAAGAGCAGAGAGGAGGGAAAGCCCAATCTACTTACTTGCTTCCAAGAGTCATTCGATACAACCAGCCAGCCCCAGGGACAAAACGTATATGAGTCCAGTGGCTCAGGTTGTGACATCAGCAACAACCAAAAAAGAGCAAAGAAAGATATTGTCGACTTTCAGCTAAAGCTTATGGATGACCTACAGCACGTTTTACCACCCTCCAGACTAGGGTCCCTTCCCAGCTGGTCTAGAAGTTATATGTCGGTGTACAGTTAGGAAATGAAGACAACTTTTATTCTTTTTTTTTTTTTTTTTTTTTTTACTGAGACAGAGTCTCATTCTGTTGCCCAGGCTAGAATGCTGTGGCATCAGCCTAGCTCACAGCAACCTCAAACTCCTGGGCTCAAGCTATCCTCCTGCCTCAGCCTCCCAAGTTGCTGGGACTACAGGCATGCACCACCATGCCTGGCTAATTTTTTCTATATATTTTTAGTTGTCCAGTTAATTTCTTTCTATTTTTAGTAGAAACGGGGGTCTCACTCTTGCTCAGGCCAGTCTCGAACTCCTGAGCTCAAACGATTCTCCCGCCTCAGCCTCCCAGAGTGTTAGGATTACAGGTATGAGCCACGGTGCCCAGCCAAACTTTTATTCTTAATCTCTATAAAACACAGAGCTGATAATCTGCAGGAGAAAAAGTAAAGCAAATAACATTTATTATTTCCCAGAGTATACTATGTTGAAATTCCTCTCCAACTCAGTATTTTGGATTGAAGTATTTTGATCTCTTCCCTTTATGACACAAACCAAGAATTGATTGTGTGCTTAAAAGGCTTAAGTCTACGGCATCAAATACGTTAACATGATTTTTACTACCAATCTTTAATTATATAGAGAGATAATAATACAAGCACATTATTCTTGGAGAAAATTAAGATTACAGGTAAAGTAAATCCCCTTTGATTATAGCCCTAATGTAGTGTCTTTCCTACAAAGATAATAAATGGTTATCAATTTTTTGTTTATGCTTCCAGATATTTTTCTAAGCACTACATATATTTATGTAGAGTCATAAAAATATATAGTATGACTCAGTGTAGTTTTCCATGTAAATATTATTATATTAAGAGTATGTATACCAACTTGCTTTTTTTTTTTTTTTTTTGAGACAGAGTCTCACTCTGTTGTCCAGGCAAGAGTGCTGTGGCATCAGCCTAGCTCACAGCAACCCCAAACTCCTGGGCTCAAGCGATTCTCCTGCCTCAAGCTTCCCAAGTAGCTGGGACTATAGGCATGTGCCACCATGCTCGGCTAATGTTTTCTATATATTTCTAGTTGGCCAATTAATTTCTTTCTATTTTCAGTAGAGACGGGTCTTGCTCTTGCTCAGGCTGGTCTCGAACTCCTGACCTCAAGCGATGCTCCCCCCTTAGCCTCCCAGAGTGCTAGTATTACAGGCGTGAGCCACCGCGCCCAGCCTCCTTTTTCAATCATTGTTTTTTGTCTGACCTCAGGGAGTCTCATTCTACACTTTTGCAGCTTAGTATTCTGCCAGAACTCAAAAGGAATTTTATGCAGCTTTTTTTCTCTGCAGAGCTCCCTCCTTTCTAGTATTTTATTCCACAAATTCAAGCTGCTTCAGCCTCAGCAAACTTCAATCTCTGACTCCTCAATGCAGCAAGACTCTCATGCTCTCCTGAGTTCTCTTTTCTGTGCTGTGGATCAGATAATACTTCCAGGCAGATATTACAGCTGGGACAATCACAGGGTTCACCTCACTTACTACTTTTTTATAAATCACAGTCCTGCATAGCCTGTTTTCCAATGTTTTATGGACTGAATTTTGTCCTCTCCAAATTCATGCGTTGAAGTCTTAACTCCCAGTGCATTTCAGAATGTGACTGTATTTGGAGTTAAGGCCTTTAAAGAAGTAATTAAGGTTAAATGAAACCATAAGGGTGGGGCCTTAATCCAGTGTGACTGCTATCTTTATAAGACGAGGAGTACACCGTGTGAGGACCATGTGAGGGCACAGCAAGAAGGCAGCCGTCTAAGCCAAGGAGAAAGGCCTCAGAAGACAGCAAACCTGCCAACACATCAGTCTTAGACTTCCAGCCTCCAAAACTGTGAGAAAATAAGTTTCTGTTTTTTCAGCCACCAGTTTATGGTATTTTGTTATGGCAGCCTTAGCAAACAAATACGCCGTGTGTGAACAACAGTTTCTTTCATATATTTTGTACAGTTTTCGAATTGTTTACAACATTAGGAAAAATCTGATACCCATTCTCTGAGCTGGAAGCTGAATGCAAAAGATTTGTTTTAACAGAGGCCAGACAAGTTGGAAAAAGTTACAGATATTCACACAAGTCTCCATTTTACACAGGAAAATGTGACAATTTTTTTTTTTTTTTTTTTTGAGACAGAGTCTCACTCTGTTGCCTGGGCTAAAGTGCCATGGCGTCAGCCTAGCTCATAGCAACCTCAAACTCCTGGGGTCAAGC
>CAUYRT010096042.1:0-16798 GCA_963574885.1 Lepilemur ruficaudatus
GGCCAACTAAATATATATAGAAAAAATTAGCCGGGCATGGTGGCGCATGCTTGTAGTCCCAGCTACTTGGGAGGCTGAGGCAGAAGGATCGCTTCAGCCCAGGAGTTTGAGGTTGCTGTGAGCTAGGCTAACGCCACGGCACTCTAGCCCGGGCAGAGTGAGACTCTTGTCTCAAAAAAAAAAAAAAAAAAAGCAATGCCAAACCTAAAATGGACTGTAAACAGGATTGTTAAACCATCATAACCATTATAGATGGTTATTGACGAGAAGCAAACAACTCAGAGAGTTTATTTTTAAATCACTCATAATCCTTAGCATAGCAAAGCAAAGATAAGCAAAGGAAATCACCTGAAATGTAAGTTTTTTAACTAACCCTTTCCCTTTTCCCCATTCTGCTGCCAAAAATGAAGACCTTGAAGTACAGACCCCTAATCAATACACATTACCAATTCTAATGTTTAAATTTGCCAGTGTTCCTAAATGTTAAAAACTTCAAGTATAGGAACAAAAGCTAGGAGTAACAATAGATCCTGAGTACATCAAATACTGGAATCTGAGTAAGATTCAATAGACTTTAAAGAAAGATCAGAGGCAACAAGAATTTGCATGGGTTCCGTCCATCCTTGAGAGATCCTGATCATGCTTTTCTGGTTCCAGCTTGTTCTTGCTCTACTGTACTTTGCACTTTACAGCCATCTTTCCTTCAGTGTCTACACCATATCCACAAGTTTCAGCATAAGACTTGAAAAACGACAGCCTTCCAGACCAGCTACCACATCTCTGTAACAAATTCCTTTATATATATGTATGTATGTATATGTACATACATGTGTTTATGTATATGTACATATACCTGTGTAGTGTGTGTGTATATATATATATTTTACATGAATGGATTTATTACAAGATATGATCTTATGTAATTGTGGGAGCTAGGGATGGAGATATACTTTTTTTTCCTCTGATAGAACCCTAACTAATATAACACCCATATACTTAAAATACATTGTATTATTTTTATTCCCTTTATTTTCTCTAGATATCTTAAATCTTTTTGTCTTCTTCAACATGGGTGGAGGGAGGCAAAATAATAGCTTGTTAGGTCAATTAAGATAATTAATGGCCATTATCTCAGTGATATTATAGGATAAATTATACCCAAAAACCATTTTCGATCTCTTTCATGCTACCAGAAACCCAACATAATTCAGGTGTCAGAGGCCCACTTGCATCATGAGAGGCTGGGCCCTCCTCAGGACCAGGAGCTGGATCATGATTAGCTCAAGCTAAACATGGTAATTTATTTTCTTTGCCAGTGATTGGGTTAAGAATGAGCATGTGACATAATTCTGGCAAGTAAGATAATGGTGAGGGAGCTGCAGGAAATTTTCCCCCTCCATTTTAAAACGTGACAGGAAGAAGACATGGCCCCCTTTCCAGTCTTTGGGTAGTGTTGTGTGAGGAGATGGTATCTGGAGCTACTGTAGCCCTTATGGTAGGCAGAATAACAGCCCCCAAAGATGTCATCAACCTAATCCTCAGAACCCGTGTATATGTTAGGTTACATGGCAGAGGAATTAAGGCTGCAGATGAAGTTAAGGTTGCTAATCAGCTGACCTTAAAATAGAGAGATTATCTTGCTTTATCCAGGTGGGCCCAATGTAATCACAAAGGTCCTTAAAATAAAAGAAGGAGGCAGAAGAGGAAAATCAGAGGGAGATATGACTGTGGAAGAAAGGCACAGAGAGATGCAACATTGCTGGATCTGATGATAGAGGCAGGGGGTCATGCCCAAGGAATGTGGGCAGCCTCTAGAACCTAGAAAAGGAAGGAAATGGATTCTCTCCTAGAGCCTCCAGAAGAGAACACAACTCTGCTGACACCTTGATTTTAGTCAAGTGAGACCCATGTCAGCCATCTGATTGACAGATCTATGATTATAAATTTGTGTTGTTTTAAGCCACAAAATTTATGCTAATTTGTTTCAACAGTGATAGGAAATTAATACCGCCCTCTTTGACTACAATGCTGATACAACTGAATTCAAGAAATAAATGGCAAGAGTAGGATAGGGTAGGAGAGATGTGACATCCCTCTGGAGTTCTAGTTGACACAAACTTGGTATTTTCAAAATAATTAAACAAATGTAGACCACATTACTAGTCCAGTGTGACACTCCCACTAAATTATGCACTTATGGAATGTTGTGTTCAATTCTGAGCATCAGGTTGAAGAGGAACACTTAAAAACTAAAGTGTTTATGTGACTTCACAAGAACTTGAGAGCCCTGAGGATGCTCACCTTAGAGGAGACTTGAAGGAAGAGGATGACATCTGTAAACCTTATGAGGTTATCACCTGAAAATGGGAACGAGACTGTGTTCTCAATGGGACAGACTGGATCCCATGGGTGGAAACATAGAAATTAAGTTCCATCACAATATATGGAAGAGCTTTTATCATTAAGAAATGACCACTGTTGCAGGGTGCTGCCTTTGAATGTAGAGTACTCCTTGTCATTGGAGGAGATTTACAATCCCTTCTAAATCTAAGGATTTATTGATTTTTTTTTTTTTTTTTTTTTTTTTTTTTGGTGAGACAGAGTCTTGCTCTGTTGTCCGGGCTACAGTGAGTGCCGTGGCGTCAGCCTAGCTCACAGCAACCTCAAACTCCTGGGCTCAAGCAATCCTTCTGTCTCAGCCTCCCAAGTAGCTGGGACTACAGGTATGTGCCACCATGCCTGGCTAATTTTTTCTATATATTTTTCGTTGGCTAATTAATTTTTCTATTTTTAGTAGCGATGGGGTCTCGCTCTTGCTCAGGCTGGTTTCAAACTCCTGACCTTGAGCAATCTGCCCACCTCAGCCTCCCAGAGTGCTAGGATTACAGGTGGCTTTATTGATTTTTTAATAAAACTTTTAGAGAGTAGCACAGTGCCAAGCATATAGTAGGCACTCAATAAGTATTTATTGCATGATTGAGTAAAGTGGGTACTACAGTCTGAATGTTTGTGTCCCCCCAAAATTCATATGTTGAAGTCCTAACCCCAAAGTGATTGTATTAGGAGGGCAAAGCCCTCCTTAATGGGATTAGTGTCCTCATAAAATAGGCCCAAGGGAGTTTAAACAAGCTTTCTTTCTCCTTCTACATGATGACGCAGCTAAAAAATGCTATCTATGAACCAGAAACTGCTGTTACCAGACACCAAATCTGCTGGCACCTTGATCTTGGACCAAGCCTCCAGAACTGTGAGAAATAAATTTGTTGTCTATAAGCTACCCAGTTCATGGTATTTTTGTTATATCAGCCCAAATGGACTAAGATTGTAGGCTTGGAGGCATAAGTTACAGATTGTAAAATTCATTTGCTTTATAGCTTGCCTATGTTGGTGATTCTTTGATAGGCATTTCTGGCCTTTAGAAACAGGTCTGAAAACACTAGCAGCCCAATTATCATGAACAAGCACTTAGTGTCCAGGCAGTACAATTGCTTCTTCTCACTCCAGTCTTTCTAGAACTCACAGAGAGCCACAGAATTTATTTTGTTACTCCTCAGATGGTTTCAAACCAGTGGTCACACATCACATCTAGCTATTCATCATTCTATTCAATCCTCCAGTAAAAACAATGAATTGCTTAATAAGTAGTATTTGGTCGTGATGAGGTTGAACAGCATCTTTGTATTTGTCTCAATGTTAAGACCCTTTTGATGATTTCCCTCTGGTGCTAAACCAAATGACAATGCTGATTTCTTGGCCTATCCAGTTTCCATGCCTTGTTTTGTCCTTTTGATTTCTCCAAATCCAAGGCTCATCTGACTGAGTCAAAATTAGTGGTTACCTACTATAAAGATTTTGGGGGGTTTTTGTTGTTGTTTTCATTTTTGGTTTGGTTTGGTTTTGGCCCAGGAATTACCTTTAATTCCCTCAGATTAAATACTACATTGCCCTTTCCTATTGCTCTCTAAAAATGCAGAGAGTTCTAGTTCAGAGCGGGGTAAGAAGAAACACTGATTGCTTTCCTAGGCCCTGAGGGACCTAGGAATCTCTAAACACTGAAAGGGAAAAAAGGGTGGAAAGTGGGAAAACAAAGATACACTGCACTACTCAGAACCATGGAGATCTCTGGGGATCTCCTGTGGTGTCATGGCTTGCTGAGGAACAAATTTTAGAACAAATTTTTCTAATGAACCAATTCTAGAAACTCCTTAAGTGAACTCCCCTTAACTGTCTCCTTCTCTCACAGTGGTAGTGAAGATATTTTGTATAATGTTACTCTGTCCCCCTGAATGGACCAGGAATAAGTATCAAGTCTGAGCTGGACCAATCAGAGTTCATTTACCAATATTTGAATTGAAATAGTGAAGAAGGGAAAGACAAAGAGACAAATTGGCTTAGTCTCTTGGGATGCCTCTTCCAGTTACCATGAATATAGCCTTGGGATCTGTGGGCTGGCCATATTCCACTTGCCATGTAGATCAAAGGGGCAGAGGAAACAGGCTTATAGACAGAAAAAGCAGCTATGTCAAGGGGCAGTAATGAAAGGATCAGATGGTGAGCCATGCCTGATTCCAAGCTCTCTAGAGGCCTGGCTGCATTCTTGCTCCAGGTTACTTGAGTCATCCCTGTATCCTGAAAGTCATTTTTTCCCAGCTAATTTTAATTGGAGCCTTATTTGCCAACAAAAAATCACAGTAGTACAATATCTTTGATGGCTTTATAATGTGTCAACTTGGCTATGCTTAACTATATTTCCCAGGATTCCCATCCCTACATATTTCTGATGAGGATTAGACACAGAATGACTCCTATGGGAGATTTAGTGGACAGAAATGATGCAATTTGTTGCTCATACAGGTTACTGCTTATCTCTCCTGGTTTATCTCATTGGCATGAAGCAGCAGCTGGGCCTGCAACTTGCTCCACTTTCCCTTGGATCTTCCTTTAGTTACTCCAATTCCTGGCCAAGTGTCTGTATGTATTTAGCTGCGTGATGAAGAATTCTAAATGTTACTTTCATCAATACATTATTTCATCCTGTTGATACCAGGCCCATCCTCCCCATCTATCAAAATCATTTTGATTATCTGTCATTCTGTACATTAGTTACTTAAGATTTGTTATAGTTATACTCTGACCCCTGGCTGTCTTCTCCATGCCCTTCTTATTACTACTCCTGGGGGCCCTTCCATATTCTAGAAATCTATTAAAGACATTGGACAAGAATGGAATGAGATCTAATATATTAATGTACTGCCCTTCCCTTATGCATTTAAAGAAGTGTTTCTGAACACTGAAGTGTTTCTGAATTCTGAAGACAACAGCTCAGAGGAATGCCTTTTGCAGAAATGGAAATTTCAGTCACCAGATCAGGCTCAAAGACAAAAAGGGGCCCTGAGGTAAATGGCTGCCTATTGTGACTACTCTTGTGACAGGAAATGGGAAGCCCCCGCTTCCCTCATCTCTTAACATGGTAAAAATTCTTTTACCCTTTTCTTTTCCTTCCTCAGAACTGTAAGACCATGAGGTCAGGGAAAGTGTCTCATTTGTCCCCAGCCTTATCCCCTACATCTTGCATAGGCCTTGCACAAGTAGGTACTCAGTAATGCGTTGTTTTTGCTGCATAAGCTTGCATGAGACTCACTTTGACATTGAAGAGTAAGGAAATTTTAGCCAACCCTGAAAAACTGCAGTACAAACACCATACCCACAGTAGCAGACACATTTCTAGCACTGACTTGTAATATTTGGGAGTAAGAAAGGAAGAGAAGAAAACAAAGATGGTGATTTACTCCTTATCGAACATACAATTCCAACTTAAAACTAGAGGCTAGTCATATATATTTTATTATCATTAGGTCTTTTTAATTATGACCTTAAAATTCATTTAAATCAAAATGCACTATGTAAGAAAAGTATGTGTAGTATGTTAACTGTTTATCTGTTTAAGAAGGGAGAGGGAGATACGTAGATATTCAGATAGATATGTAAAGACAGACATCGAAAAATAGAAAATGGCTATTTATAGAGGGAGGAAAGGAATAAAGTAGAGAGGACAAGGATGAAAGCTAGACTTCTTTGCGTATGCTTTGTTTTGTTGATTTGACCATGGAATCATATAAATATTTTATATCATTATAAAACAAAATTAAATTTTAAAAAGCAGTACCTTTATGCTAAGACCATACTTTAAAAGCTATATACTGTAGGATCCCATTTACATAACATTCTGGGAAAAGCAAAACTACAGGGACAGAGAATACATTCTTGGTTGCCAGTACTAGAGGGTTGGGGAGAGGAGATGATTACAAATGAGCTCAGGGCAATTTTGGGGGTGATGAAACTGTTCTGTATCTTGATTTTTGGTGGAGGTTATATTTATGCATTTGTCAAAATTTGCAGAACTATACACTAAAAAGGATTAGTTTTACAGCATGTAAATTATACCCTAATAAAAGAAATGTTTAAAAGCAATCATTAATAAGAAAAAGTGAAAAAAATAACCTAAATATATGTCTAATTGGAGCACAGCCATCAGAAACAAATCATTCCAAGTGACTTTAAAATACAGTAATGTGTCTGGTCATTCTTCTTGGGATACACCCTAATTATAAAAAGAACTACAAACAATTTTAAACTTTTTAAACCAATCATATTGTTGGGAGTAGCATTAGTAACATTACTTTCAAATGCCTGTGTGTTTAGTATGACATAAGAAAAATGAGTACTAACATTGGTGTTAAGAAGAGATTTCAACATAGAAGAAAGGAAATATGGATGTAAGATCAATTAAATTAAGTAAAAATCCTGCTTTTTGAAGTAGAAGCATCAGTATGTGTTCATAATGTATTTTATCTTAATTTTTTTTCCCTCTATCTGTCCACTGAAAAGAACTAGAAATAAAGACCAAATTAGAAGGTATAGGCACCAATAGCACACAGGTGGATTCTGAAATACTTCAGCGCTTCTTGGGGAAATAGCAGATTCAAGTCTAGAGCAGGAAATGTAAAAGATTAGCCTGGAACAACCTGTGACACCAGAAAGTAAGTTACCAAATACTAATAGAATTATAACAGACCCAGGAGCCAATGTGAATATTCCTGCTGACCAAATATGGGAAGATTTAGGCACCAATAAGGATTACACCAGCAATGGATTAAGAACATATCACATGTGTTTAAATCTGTAAGTTAATAAGGATATTAAAAAAAGCTCTGGTCATGATTGGAGCATGCTTGGGAACCACTTCATATTCTTTAAGCTGGTAAATAAAGGAAAAGAATCAAGCATCTCTCCTGCCTTTCTTTTATGAACCATAGCTCAGAGAACCCTAGTAGTAGTTGAGGGGAAATTTTTCTTTGGCTGGAAGTATTCCAGCTAATAAAGAAGAAGTAAAAACAGAATATTCCCCTTTGGAATGCCATACGAACTAATGGATCTAGAAAATAATTACCAGCAGTTGCTGACATCCTCAAAAGGGAGAATACCAGACATTATGTACCTCCTGGCAGAATACTCAGCACAATAACCTATGAAGTGTCTAAATCTGATCAACCACTAAATTTAATTACCAATTTATAGTAAAAAACAGGGCACAGAGGAGCACATTCAACAATACTCTAGAGACACAATCAGAAAACACAGAAAAACCCGAAGAATGGATTCCACTTGTACTCACCATCAAATTGGTATTGACTGATTAACACTTTCCAACTCTTAAGTAACAGAGTACAGGTGACATTTATTGGAATGTCAGAGGCTTGGCTGTGAGACTTTGGCTCTGCTGATCTGGATGCATCATTCCCCGTTTTCCTCCCGGGGAAAAGAACTCCCCTTCCAGGTAGCAAGAGCACATTCATGTACCAAGGGCATTAAGGGTCAGAACAGTGTGAGGGAATAGAGGTTTGGAGTCAGGTGGACTCAAGGCTGAAAACCTGCTACAAACAACGAAAAAAGTCAGTATTCATTCTATAGTGGATAGAATTTCAACACACTATGGAATAAGTGATACTTGAAAAATACTAACAAAGATAACGTAAGAATATCTTTTTTATGTATGTTAACTTATAAAAATTACCTCTAAGGTATCAAGAGTTTTAGAATCATTTTTTTTCACAAACCTTGTAAGAAAAAAAAACCCAGAAATGCTTGAAGAAAAGAACAATGAGAAGAAACTATACTAATATAATACAGAAAACATTTTTAAAAGTAATTGAGATGCAAGCCGGGTGCGGTGGCTCACTCCTGTAACCTCAGTGCTTTGGGAGGCCAAGGTGGGAGGATCACTTGAGGCAAGGGGTTCCAGGACAGCTTGGGGAACAGAGCAAGACCCTGTCTCTAAAAAAAAATTTAAAAATTAGCCAGGCCAGGTGGTGCACACCTGTAATCCCAAACTTGAGGGGCTGAGACAGGAGGGTCCCTTGAGCCCAGGAGTTCAAAGCCACAGAGAGCTATGACTGCACCACTGCACTCCAGCCTGGGCAACACAGCAAGAACTGTCTCTAAAGAAAAAAATTTTTAAATTAAGAATCAAAACCAATAGAATAAAAAATCTATAGATTAACATGCACAGTTGGGAGATTTAGAATATGATGAAGTTGGCATTTCATGTCTACGGGAGAAAACTTGTCTATTCAACAGAAGGTTTTAGGACAACTGCTTAAATATGCAAAAAGCAAACACCCCCCCGCCCCCCGCCAAAACCCCCCAGTAACAGTGGGTCCATACTTCACACCTTATAGCAGGATAAATTCCAAATGGATAAAGTAGTCTAATGCAAAAAAGTGAAACCAAAAAATCTAGAAAACATGGAGTTTAGTTGTTTTTTTCTTTTTAATTTGAAACAGTTTTTCAGAGTAATGTTCCAAATCAAGAAGATACACAAGAAAGACTAGCATGGCCAAAAATGCAAACTCTTTAATTATCTTATTTCAAACCAACTATCCAACTAACAATTGGAAACAATGGGCAAAATATTTTTTTTTTAAGTATTGGAAAATCACTGAGGAATGAAAGCAGAATGGCCTTGAGGAGTCAAGATCCAGGAGATAGAGGAGGACAAGGAGAGTTTGAGGCATTTGCCTCTAAGGAAACAGAGCAGACATTAAGGACCAAGGGACTAGTGAGTCAGGCCGAACTCTAGCAGTTTCCAGGGGCTGGGGTACAATAGATGGGGAACACATGCCAAGGATGAGGGGTAATGTTAAACACTTTAGGCTTTCAGTTGGGATGCTGAATGACTAAGGTCTGGGAAAAAAACTAGAAACAGATTATCCCTTGCAAAGACAAAGCCTATCTTTGAATTACTTCAATCGTCCATATGAAGGAGCTATTCCCCTAACTGCTACCAGAAGCAATTCCAGTTTATCTGGAAAAAGATATCTTACAGCACCTCGATAACCTCCTCAATGGCTCCTATTCAAAATCTGGCACTCAAATTACCAGGCATACCCGGAGACCATATGAGCAAAAAGAAGGAGAAAAAGCAGCAGTAGAAAAAGACCTGTAAAATGTCAAAATTTTCAGATTTTAAAATAACTTAAGATGTTCAATAACATAGAAGAAAGGGTTGATGTTCCAGAAAGGATGCGAATCTGTGAAAAACAAGGGCAAACTGCATAAATAAAATATGTTAACTGAATCTGAGAAACCAATAAATGGGTTTATTAGCAGATTAGAAACAGCTGAATAGCAAATTAGAGAGTTTAAAAAATTAGAAATAAATATCCAGATTAAAGCACAGAGACAAAGTGATAAGAAATGTAGAAAAAAGAGACACGTGGCACATAAAGGTCTAATTATACCAATTATAAAGGTATAATTAGAGTCCCAGAAGGGAGAGAAGAATGGGATAGAAATAATATTTAAACACACAATGGCTGAAATTGTGAGCTGAAGTGTTACTAAACCCCAGATGCAAGAATATCAGAGGATCCCAAGCAAGATGAATACAAAGAAAGCCACATCTAGGCATATCACAGTAAGATAGCTGAACATCAAAGACCAAAAAAAAATCTAACAGTAAATCAGAAGAGCTATCTTCTGCCACCAATATCTCAAATATGCAAAGTAACAGTAACATCTTACACCAGGATAAATGTAAATGTGACCCTTAAGACTATATTGCTTATAGATCATAGCTTACCTGACATGAACTTCTGCTTGTTCAATATTAAAATACATGCATACATGACAATGATTTAGAAATCTTATTAAGCACTGGCATTCTATGGCTGTTTTGAACACACACAAGTTAACCCCAGTTCATTGTACAAATCTACAGCAGGTGTTAATTGCTGTTGTGACTAGGCCAAGTCCAGAGTTTCTATGCTACAACTTCACCTTGGAGTCTCTGGCTAGGATGCAAGTTCTCAGAGTAAAATTATTGGTGACACAGATAGAGGTACAATACAGGTTAGGACATATTATCCACCTACATTTTACCACAAAACCCACCAGGTCTAAGAGAAGCTATTTCCCACTCACAAGGATACTATTTTCCATAGCATATTCTGTCCCTGTTGTAGACAGGCATTAGAGACCATTTACCAAAGTTATGACGTGATCTTCATGGTAAGAAGCCTTGGCCTCCTCCCCCACAGACTCACTCACCTGTAGTCTCCCTCAGGACCTTATCGCAGAGATCCCATCTACTCATCTTGTGAAAGATCTTCAAGGTTATATCCCATGCTTGTTGTTCCTCATAGTGCTTGACCAACAGATTTGCTAGATCTTCCCGGGAGGCTTTTTTCACTGCGGTCCAGGGAATTTGCTGGAGTCCAAGTTGCAAAATCTCTTGCTTGAGGTGCTCCTTAAATTTTCTGAACTCATCCTTCTTGAGCTCCTCTAGATACCATATAAGCCCAAAATCAGAAAAGAAAGATGATGCCATCTCATCCAGGGCACAGATACCAATCTTCAGAGAGATAATTACCAGGAACAAGAAAAAAATAAAACCTGTGGGAAATTCAGGGTAGTACCAAGTTATTCAAAATGAATGAAGTGAGATCACTAATTTTTTGCTAGTTTTGGGGGCATGGGGATGAGGACAGGAAGTTCTTTAACTAGACTCATTTCACATTCTTATTGAGATGGTCATTAAAACAGTGATAACTGAAAAAAAACTTAATAATAGATGAAATAATCCAGAAGATATAAGAATCCTAACCTATAGTCACCTGACATATCCTCAATATTCAAGCAAATACAGACTTACTTTCAAGTAGTGGGAAATTACATTGTTCTCAGTAAACAACCGATAAGGCATGCCACCACAAACATAGTCAATTGATTTTTGACAAAGGCACAATGAAGAAGCATACCCTTTTTAACAAAAGATGTTGGAACAACTGGAAGCTCATATGCAAAACAAAACAAATTAAGCCAGACATAGCTTTACAGCCCTATGGGAAATGCTCAAAAGTATGTTACACATGGAAACACCATAACAAAAACACATTAAAATATAAAAGTCAAAGGTCTAAAAACAATCACACAAAGGAGGAAGAGAAAGGAATTAAGTGGAAACATTACAGAAGTTCAGCAACCCACAAAGACAAAAAGATGGAGAAAAAGAAAGAATTTATACAGCTAGAAAACAATTAACATTATGAGAAGAACAAAGCCTCACATATTGATATTAACCTTGAACATAAATGGATTAAGTGTTCCACTTAAAAGGTACAGATTGACAGAATGGGTAAAAAAAAGTCATCCAATTATATGCCGTTTACAAGCAACCCACCTTAAGACACAGAGACTGAAAGTAAAGGGGTAGGAAAAGATACTCCATGCAAACCAAACCAAAAGAGAGCAGGAATAGCCATACTTAGATAAATCATACTTTATATTAGAAACAATAAAAAGAGACAAAGAAGGTTATTATATAATGATAAAGGGATCAATCCAGCAAGATGATATAACAATCCTAAATATATATGCACCCAACATCAGACCACCCAGATTAAAAAAATATTACTAGACCTAAAGAAATAGACAGCAGTGCAATAATAGTGAGGGATGTCAACACCCCACTCACAGCACCTGACAGATCATCATCAAAGAAACTTTGGACTTAAATTGGACTTTAGACAAAATGGACTTAACAGACACTTACAGAACATTCTACCCAAGAACTACAAAATATACATTCTTTTTATCAACACATGGAACATTCTCCAAGATAGATCATATGTTAGGCCACAAAAGAAGTCTTAACAAATGTAAAAAAATAAAAATAAAAATAATATAAAGCATCTTCTCAGACCACAGAGGAATAAAAGTAGAATACAAAGGGGACCTTCAGAAACTATACAAATACATGGAAATTAACCAATGTGTTCCTGAACAACCACTGGGCCAATGAACAAATGAAGATGAAAATTAAAAAAAAAATTTGAAATGAATGAAAATGAAAACACAACATACCAAAACCTGTGGGATACAGCAAAAGCACTACCAAGAGGGAAGCTTATGGCATTAAATGCCTACATCAAAAAAACAGAACAATCACAAATTAAAAAACTAACATTTCAACTGAAGGAACTGGAAAAACAATAAAAAACCCAAACACAAAGTTAGCAGAAGAAAATAGGTAACAAAAGTTTTGGGCAGAACTAAATGAAATTGAGACAAAAATATATAAAGAATCAATGAAATGAAAAATTGGTTCTCTGAAAAGATAAAATTGATAAGCCATTAGCTAGACTGACCAAGAGAGAAGATCCAAAAATACACAAATAGAAAATGAAAAATAAAAAATACACAAATGAAAAGGGAGACATTACAACTGATTCCACAGAAATTCAAAAGATCAGAGACTATTATATTTCCCCAGTTTCTAGTTTGCACAGCCTAGGTCACAATTTTTTAAATAATATTTGTGAATTGGTAGATTAAATATCAGTGATAGACACTTTTTTTCTTTATTCACATTCTCAAAGGTGCTATATATGTATATCTTTCAAGCAATATCTGAGAAATAAATTGGAATGTTACTTTTTTTCCCTCTTTGGATTATATAGTCAGTTGTTATATGTTATATGTTATTTCATTTTAGTGAACAAAATTGAGGTGTTTATGTAACAGGAGCTGTGTGTACATGTCGCCAAAACTACCAGTTGAAAAGAATGAAGTCATTTAGAAAATTGTTCTATGTTTGCCATATACGTAGGGCATTAGTAACTGGCTGGACTGATTTGATTTCTGTGAAATAAAATTGTTTAACTATGTTTATGAAAAAAAAATCAGAGACTATTATAAACTACTATATGTTCATAAACTACAAAACCTAAAGGAAATGGATAAATTCCTGAAAACATACAACCTCTCAAGATTGAACCAATATGAACCAGAACTCCTGAATAGATCAATAACAAGTAACAAGTTTGAATCAATAATTTAAAAATCCCCTAACAACAAAAGGTCCAGGACCAGATGGATTCACAGCTAAGTTCTACCAGATATACAAAGAACAGGTACCAATACTATTGATACTGTTCTAAAAGACTGAGAAGGAGGGAATTCTCCCTAACTCGTTCTATGAATCCAGTATCACCCTGATACCAAGATAGGATAGGACACAACAAAAAGTAACACTACAGACCAATATTCCTCAAGACATAGATGCAAAAATCCTCAACAAAATACTAGCAAACTGAATACAACAGTACATCAAGAGGATAATGAATCCCCATCAATTGATTTTGATCTCAGGTATGCAAGGATGGTTCAACATACACAAGTCAATAAATGTGATTCACCACATAAACAGAATTAAAAAGAAAAAACATATGAGCATCTCAATAGATGCAGAAAAAGCATTCAATAAAATCCAACACCCTTCATGATAAGACTCCTTAAAAACTCAGCATAGAAGGAAAATACCTCAAAATATAAAAGCCATATATGACAAACCCATGGCCAACATCATATTGAATAGGGGAAAGTTGAAAGCATTCCCCCTAAGAACTGGAGCAAGGCAAGGGTGCCCACTGCCATCACTTCTATTCAACATAGTACTGGAAGTCCTAGCAAGAGCAATCAGGCAAGAGAATAAAATAAAGAGCACCCAAACTGGAAAAAAAATCTAACTGTTTGCTGATCATATGATCTTATATCGGGAAAACCCTAAGGACTTAACAAAAAGAATCCTAGATTTGATAAATGAATTCAGCAAAGTCTAAGGTTATAAAATCAACATACATAAATCAATATTTGTATATACCAATAACAACCAAACTGCTAATCAAATCAAGAATGCAATTCCATTTACAAGAACAAAAAAAAAATACCTAGGAATATATTTAACCAAAGAGGTAAAAGATCTCTACAAGGGGAACTACAAATCACTGATGAAAGAAATTGCAGATGACACAAATGGAGAAACATCCCATGCTCATCAATTGGAAGAATTAGTATTGTTAAAATGACCACACTGCCCAAAGTGATCTATAGATTCAATGCAATTCTTATCAAACTACCAACAACATTTTCCAAGGAATTAGAAAAAAACAATTCTAAAATTCATATGGAACCAAAAAAGAGATTCAATAGCCACAGCAATCCTAAGCAAAAACAACAAATCTGGAGGCATCATGTTACCCAACTTCAAATTATACTACAAGGCTATAGTAACCAAAACAGCATCATACTGCTATAAAGCTAGAGACATAAACCAATAGAACAGAATAGAGAACCCAGAAATAAAACCATATAGCTACATCCAACTTATCTTCAACAAAGCAGACATTCAGGTGACATATGCACTAAAAGCCCAGACTACACCACTATACATGTAGCAGAATTCAACTTGTACCCACTAAATGTATTTTTTAGAAAACTGAATAACCCAATAAAAAATTGAAAAAGATCTGAACAGATACCTCATCAAGAAAGATATACAGATGACAAATAGAAATATTGTAAGATGTTCAACCTCATTTGTCATTAGGAAAATAGAAATTACAATGAAGATGAAATACCATGATACATGTATTGAAAAGGCTTCCTTGCTGGTGGAATTGCATGTTCTGGCCACTTCCAAAGATAATTTGGCTAATAGCCTTGCCATACAGTCCAGTAATCATGTTCCTAAATATTTGCTCAATTAATTTGAAAGCTTACCTATACTAACACTACACATGAATGTTTATGTTTACTCATAATCAAAAGAATGAAAGGAGCCAAAATGTCCTTAAATGGATGAGTGGATAAACAAATTTGGTACACACATCCAATGGAATACTATTCAACAGTGGAATGAACTATAAACCCAGGCAACAATGTAGATTAATCTTCAGTACATATCGCAAATTCACAGAAGGTAGTCTGGAAGGCTACACACTGCATGATTCAATTCATATAACATCCTGGAAAAGGCAACACTACAGAGATGGTAAAAATATTAGTGGTGTCCCATGACCCTTGGGTAGGAGTAGGAATGAACAGGGGAAGCATAGGGGACTATTTTAGGGCAGCAAAAACACTCTGTACAGCACTGTAGTGGTGGATACATGATACTATGCATCTGTCAACCCCATAGATCCTACAACACGCAGTAAGCCTTGATGTGCTTGTACTAAACAACAGTGAGGAGATCTAGGGACCCCAGGACAGAATGCAGACAATGACAAAAATGTAACTGTAGCACAAGTATTAATATGTGACATAGCCTCACTGAAAGGGGTCAGAGGGAGAAAGGTGTTAACCTAAACAACTCTGGAAATGAGTGGAGAGTGTAAGATGAAAGACAAAAGGAAATGTATGTAAGCAGCATGCCCTGGTTGGTAAAGTTGTCTGCTGCAGAGTTGCAGTTTAACAATTCTGAAACTACTACCCAGGTACACTGAGTATGAATAAACCAACAGGTGGATGGCAGATAGTGGGAGCTGGGTTTCTTATTGTTGGAGTGGGAAGTTACACATAAGCAAGTAGAAAGGCAATAAGGAACCATGTGATAAGGGATTATAGCTAATGCACTCACATTGAGCTTAATAGAGATGCAGCTAAATATACAGTATGTCCTCATGTAATGCTGTGGATAGGTTCTTAGAAATTGTGATTTTAAGTGAAATGACATACTGGATAAGGAAACCAATTTTACCATAGGCTAACCCCAGTGAGACTGGCCTTTATCAAAAAATCCCAAAACAACAAATGCTGGTGAGGATGTGGAGAGACAGGAACACTCCTACACTGTTGGTGGGACTGCAAATTAGTGCAACCTCTGTGGAAAAGAATTTGGAGATACCTCAAAGAGCTAAAAATAGAAATACCATTTGATCCAGCAATAGCACTACTAGGCATCTACCCAAAAGAACAAAAGACATTCTATAATAAAGACATCTGCACCCAAATGTTTATGGCAGCTCAATTCACTATTGCTAGGTTGTGGAAACAACCCAAGTGCCTGTCAATTCATGAGTGGATTAATAAAATCTGGTATATGTATACAATAGAATATTACTCAATTGTAAGAAACGACAGTGATCTAGCACCTCTTATATTTTCCTGGATAGAACTTGAGCCCATCCTCCAAAGTGAGGTATCACAAGAATGGAAGAATAGGCACCACATGTACTGGCCATCAAATTTGCACTAACTGATCAACACTAAGGTGCTCACACGGTAGTAATATTCTTCAGGGATTGGGGGGTGGGGAGTGGGTAAACTCACAACTAATGGACACAGGAGCATTGTAGAGGGGGAAAGGGCATGCCTCAAATCATGGTTTGTGTGTGGCAAAGTCATAACATGTAACCAAAATGTTTGTACCCCCATAATATCCTGAATTAAATAAATA
>CAUYRT010096043.1:0-23795 GCA_963574885.1 Lepilemur ruficaudatus
AATGTCCCTTTTGTGCCCCAGGGCAATGCAAGACCTAGGTGCACCAGGTCCGGTTTGCAGGTCTGATCCCTGGATCCCGGAATTCAAACCGTGACCCCACCAGGAAGTGGCGTGTCGGTCCTAAGTCACCCACAGGGTGCCCAAGCTGGGTCGATGTCTCTCAGCCTCAGGATCGGCCCTGTTTTCCTGGAGACACCGGGCCAGCAGCGCCTGGGAGGGCTGGCGAATGGGGAGCTCACAGTCTGAGTACCCCTCAGTCTGCTGTAGGACCCCTAATGGAAAAGTCCCGTTCCCTTGAAATGCCTCTTGGTGGTGGCTAAATTGTCTCTCTCAGCAGCCGCAGGTAGGGAAGGGGAGGGGAGAATGAGGCAATATGGTGCCTGCTGATCCGCTTGAGTCTGTGGGCTGGGAGGTGTCCCAGGGGAGCTGGGAGCCTGGTGTCATGTCCACAAGAGGCTCACCACTCACCGGCAGCAGCCGTCTCTGGGCTGGTGTTAGCAGGTCTCTCCAACCGCCCAGGAGCCACCAGCAGTCCGAGACGCAAGAGAGGGGAAAGTTAGCCGCTCCACCTACCCTTGTCACCGGTCTCCAAGCTTCTCGTGGGCTTTCTCCTTCCAGTTCTCTTCTGCAACCTCCTCCCATGGAGTCTCTCATGGTCTCAGGTGTCCCTCCTTCTGGACCTCGTCCGATGTATGCTTGTCTGCTTGCTTATTTCTTCTACTTTCTTCCAAAATCTTTTTTGCAGAGACACTGGCTGGCGGCTTTCCTCATCCGCCATCTTTAATCTCATCATCAGCCTGGGTAATTTTCTGATGCGTAGCAGGACGTTGTCAGCAGACTAGTCAAATCCACGTTCAGTGTTTCCCATAATGAGGTATTTGGTGTTAGGTGACATGAAAGAATGAGAATGGTGAAGAAACACTTCTGGTGAACCACTTTCCCATAGCTGGGGATGCAGCTTTCAAATCACTTCCCTTACAGGGCTTAAAGAAACTTGGGAGGCTTAGCTAGAAAGAGCGCATGGGGCTGAAGGTCGGAGGAGCTGGGATCCAGCCCTCAATTCCCACTTACATGAATGACCGAAGATAAACTGTCCTGCTGTGTTTCTGTTTTCCCATTGAAAAATAGGGACATTGTGGCCAGAAAATGAGGTACAAGATAAACCATGCATTTAAAAATAAAATCACTCTGCAACTAGTGGGTATAACCTAAGTTTCTTAAGACCTCATAAGCTTCATGGATCCAATAAAATAAATCATGATGATAACAATAATCTTTAGTGGTAGCCCCCAAGGTAGAAACTGCTGTCAAATCCCCCGGGAGACTCTAGGGTTATCTGTAGAATCTAGAAAGGACACACACTCAAATTAGCAAAGTCACATCCAAATTTGAAAAAGAAAAAAAAGAAAAAGAGGTTTAAGAGATTTACCCCACCAATCTCTTAGTAATTTTCGTGCTCATTATCAGTAAGCTGTGTTTTTCTTGTAAAAGAGCAACTTGGGCGTGCAGTGACTTGCGATAATTAAGAATGCATTTACATTTTATGGAGCCAGAATGCCCTCAGCATTCCAGGACCTTGCATTAGATTTGCTCATGGTACTTTCCTCCAATCAGTGAATATTAAAATATTTAACCTGTCGTCAGGCAGTGACCTCTCAAGACACTAGGACTTGATTCAGTGATGGCAAGAAGTCAAAAGGGGGTTTGTCAACAGAGAAAAACCATAGCTACCCTCTAAATCTTCTTAGGGTGTTTTTTTTTTTTTTTGCCTTTTTTAATTGCTTAAAGAATCTCATTAAAATTTCCCAGTTAAAATAGAATTGGAAGGGCCACAGAGTAACTTGAAAAAGGATGGCTTTTAACACAGTTTCCAAATAGCAACACAAAACAAGGGCATCACAAATCATTTGCTGACTGAAAAATGAGGATTTTGAGAAGGTGGGGAGTTTGACCAAATGATCTTTTGAGGTCCCTTTGTGCTCTAAGGTCTATGTAGTGTACAAAGATTAGAATTTGTGATTTCCCCCTGTCCCAGTCCTCTGAGTCACCTGGAGAACAAAGATCCCAACTCTACTCAGTGCCGTGGAATTGTGCCTGGACCTCACCTGGAAGGAGAAGAGCCCTGCCACAGGTAGCTCCTGAAAGATGTGTTTTCCAACAGCAGCAGATGCAAACCTGCCCCCTCCCTGCTTGCAAATCTAGCCAGCCATCCTGCAAACAGACGTGTGAACTGGGGAATGAGGCGGGCTGGACTGTAAGCATGCCACTGCATTGCCGCATTGCCACCCCTCTTATTTGAGCAAGGGCACATAAATAATTGAGCAAAATAAATTGCAGCCCAACAAGGTCCACACAGCACCAGGCAGTCAAAATCAACTGGGACTAGGTATATGAAGAAGGGAATATAAAAGCCAAGTATTTAGGAGTCTGATCTGTCCGTGGTTCTAATTTTCAAAGTCAGAAGAGACACATCCCCTAGGAGACTGGACCCTGCTTAGAAAGACATTTGGACTAGGCAATAAAATAATATGAAAATACCAAAAAATAAAAATAAGGAAGAGAAATAGATATGTAACTTTATCACGGGACTCCTGTGGTATCTCACAACACCATGCTCATGAACCCAAAAGAAAGCAAAAAATCCAGCTAGTGTTATAAATCCTGGTCAGCTGAATTATTTCACATGTTGCAGCCTGACTTAAGTTATTCATCGTAGAGGCTAGCAGCTCCCTGATGCATCCTTCCATGTCACTGGACAGGGTAAAAATAATAAATTGGCCATTGTGAGACACTCTGAGTTTCGCGGGGTTGAGCAGAGCATATTTTATATTCTTCTCTTGGAACTGCCTCTTGTTGGTAGTAAATGGTTGCCAGCGCTGCTGTTTCTCAATAGACAAGTCCTAGAAATAAAGATAATTCAATTTTCATTCACTCTTAGCTCTCCTGTTACCCATGTTCTGCCTTGACACCGACAAGGCTGTACCTGTCTTCCTGGCCTGAAGTAGCACTTGTATGGTTTGCCCCTTGCCAGAAAATGCCATGAGCCACTGAGAAAAACCTCTCACCCAGTGGAGACCACTCCAGTGATCACAAATTGTCTAGTGGTCTTTTCAGCTGGTCTTCCTCCTTAGCTCATTTCTCTCCAAGAACAAAGATATCAAGGTGTTGATTTAGCAGCAGCTCCTAAAAGACAATCTAGTTTGGCTTAAATCTTTAAAGGTTTCCATTAAAAGAGGAAATATAATAACAATGGTAGCACTCTCTGTTAGACTGAAATTAAATTACTACTATTACATTCTTGGAGTGGCAAGTACAAATCCTGTCATTTTTTTGGAAAATAACATAGCAAGTTTAAAGACCATCAAAATGTTCATACTTTTTGGAACCAATAACCTCATTTATGAAAATTCCTTCTAAGAGTATTATTATTCAACAGAAAAAAACAAATAGTGTACATGTGTATGTTTCTTCCTGTGAAAACAATATAGAACTTATTAAATGAATTTTGATACAAACAGCTATGTAGAAACACAGAACAACGTTACCCTGTAATGCTAAAGTATGAAAGCTTAGACAATAAAATATATTCTCTGATTGCAACTATTAAAAGAAACCTACATCTATATAGAGACAAAGATGACAAATGTGTGAAAATAAGTATTGGGGTAATGGTTTGTGTGTATTTTTCCTGCATTCAATTTGTCCTGAATATTGCTTTTTTATATCCCCCACCACCACCACAAAAAATATCTTCAGAGTACCGAATCTCTTTAAGGTACTCCGTCAGTATTTGGCATTTCTCCCCAAACTGGGTCTGAATGATTCAATCTTCTCTAGTTTTTTTAACAAGATGAAAAGTAAGGTTATCCTTTTTATTGTTTTTTCCAATGGCCAGGCATACGTCTTTATTCACATAGTTGCCTTCTTTGTTTCAGATATGCTGCTTTCAATAATTTTCATGATCCTCTGCATGATTTACAAAAGCTGAGTGGTATGCCCTGGCATTTCCATGGTCCTTCTCTATTGTCATGGGATTCTTAGGTGGGGTTTTTTTTTTTGAGCCATTATCCTCCATTTGCAAAGGTAGAATGCAGAGGCAGGAGCTGGGACTGTGGGAAACCACCAGCCAAGAATCCAAACTACAACATACCACAAACCACTCAAATAAGATGCCCCCAGCAAATGCTGTCATTGGACAAAACAAAATGTAAACCACATACTCAAAAATAGCAAATGTTGTGGGTGACGGGGACACCGGCATTTGGAAAGATGAATAAATGCAATTAAGAAACCAGGCAAAGTAAGCATGCCATGTAGCCTACAAAAGGCCAGCCACTTTGTGTTTATTTTAATATTGTTTAACAGTAACACCTAATAAAGAGAGCATCATGATTGTGTGAACTAAATTTTCAGTCATAATGAATGCTACAAACTTAACCTTCCAAGTTTAAATAGGCTACAACGTCTTGGGAAAAATGCAAGAAAAATTATTTGATAAAGGTGACGGTTTTTCACACCTGAAAATAATGTTTTTCTTCCAGCCTATCTTGATCAACAGCCGGCAGCAACACATTGCAGATATAATCTCAAGACCTTGTGGCATGTACTTGTCACTACATGCATAACTTACTATGGACAGAGGATCACGGAGATTTTGAACATAATTTCCCACACGACAGGAGATTAAATAGACCACATTGGAAGAAGGCAAGAAGAAGCTAGGTCTCTGGAGTACCAAAAAGTAAACTTCAGCCAGTTCTGGAAGCAGATAAACAGCAGGAAATATACTTTCAGATGGGCTACTTTCTCAATAGTCTCTGCTTCAGGAACTCTAGGGAAAGTATGAGTTACTGGGTAAGAGTCACAGGAAAGGGGCCAGCCCCAGGAAGATCTGCAGTGGAAAGAAATTTATGTCTTTCTTTCTCCTTTCCTTTGGGATGCTGTCTTTCTTGGGGTTCCCTCCCCCAGAATACCTTGCTCATCACCCCATCATAACCTGTTTTTGAGACTGCATTCCTAATACCTATAATGACTTGTTAAGTCAATGCCCTACCTCTCAGTGTGTGCCTATAAATATTAAGTGTTCTCTCTATGCTGTGTTTACTAATGCAGGAATATCAGATATCAATGAACAAGCAGAGAAGACACTGGGGTATAAAAGAACTTCCCCATGTTCCAGAAACTATTCTATACAACAACCTATAGCATGGCCTTGGATTTGCTGTTTTCTTACTTGTGAAAACAAGATAATAGTAATACCTACTTCACAAGACTGTTTTGAAGATTAAATGGTTCATTCATGGAAAGCTCTAGAGAAGGGCCTGACACATACTAAATTCTTAATATATGGTAATTATTATTACCATATCATTATTTGCTGTTAATGCCTTTCCGAAACAAAGTCACACAAGAACATGATCAGTTAAAAAATGTACATGAATGAAAGTATGCTTGGGGCTGGCTTACAATGCAGAGCAGCATAACGGTTAAGAACACAGGTTTTGGAGGTCAACCACCTGTGCTCACAACCTAGTGTCACCACATGGCCACTGTAGGACACCAGGGCTCGGATTTATAACCTGAAAAATGGGGAAACAATATCTGTCATACAGAGTTACTGTGAGGATTGAACCTGCTAAGAAATGTAGAATACTGGACAGTGCCTGATACAGAATAAACACTCAGGAAATGGCAGCAGGGAGAAAAGCATGCTCTTCAACCAGAATTTTACCTTTAGAAACTGGTTAGGAAGGACTGAGTGTTTGGGAGTGTTACTGTTGGAACTGTGGACCACAGATAACCCCGAAGATGTGATATAATTGAGAAATTAGAGATCGAAGTCAGCCCGTCTCTGGACTGGAGAACATGTCATAGATGTGGGGCCCAAATGGACTTCCCAGCACCTCAGTCCTGAATTAAACAGACTTGCGCTCCAGCCCTTGGCTGATCTGGACTGCAGTCCTCCTCTAAAGGGAGACATGAACTTGTGCATCCTAGCAGCAGTCCCCAACCATTTTGGCACTGGCGACCAGTTTCACGGAAGACAATTGCCCTCCCTATATGTATACAGGTTTCCTCCGTCAGAGGTGAAGTTTGCTCCTTCACCCTGTTGAATCTGGGCTAGCCTGTGACTTCTCTGACTGGTAGGATACTGCAAAAGTGATGCTGCATGGACTCCAAGATTGAATTCTACGATGTCTTACAACTTCTGCTTGGCTCTCTTGGAATGTTTGCTCTGTGAGAGACCAACCCTCTTGTAAAAATCATACCGTCTTGAAATCTCCATGCTGTGAGGAAAGCCAAGCTAGGCATGTGGGGAATGAGATGCCTCACCAGCCCCTAGCTGTTCTAGCCTTCCCAGCTGAGGCATCAGACACGAGAGTGAAGAATTCATCTTAGATGTCCAACTCAGCCAGTCCTTCAGATGACTCCAGCCCCAGCTGGAAACCTGTGGGAAATTCTAAGTTAAAACCACCCAGCTGAGCCCAGTCAACCCACAGAACCACGAGAAATAATAATAATAAATAGAAATTTCAAGTGGCTACATTTTGGGGTTAGTTATGCAGCCATAGATCACCAAACAGTCCTTTTATTAGACTCTATCAGATTTTTCACTGAGCCTATATACTTGTTGTTGTTTTTTTGATCTCACACAAATGGCATTTGAACAACTAAAACTAATTCTTACTCAGGAGATTTTAACATTAAAGATAGGTGATGCTTGGCATTTGTTTTGGTGGTATCTGAACAAAACAGAAAAATTCTTCTGCAGTCTTCACAAAGGATTGGTCCTTAATCCTTAATTAAAATGCTTTATAAAAACAAATGAAATTGGGTTCCTTCTACCAGGCTAAATGTCACATCTCTAATGCAAATAATAGATTTGATAACAGAGAGAATGAATATTTACCATGAAACTAATTTCCTATCATTTGATGCCAATTAAGATTGTAATTGCTTCCTCAGTATCACCAGATAATTCACAGTTTCAAGAAGTACAAGTGTATTTGGTTACATTTATTTGACTTGTGTAAACTCTTCTGTGATTCGTTATTTTCAGAGGAAAATGGAACTTGAAGCCAGGAACACTTCTGAACTAATATTCTGTAAAGGTAGACCTTAAAACCAGATAAGTCAGTCATGCAAATGAGTCCCTTCTCATAAGCTTGATGGTCAAAGGAACTTAGAAAGGCAACCGAAGATATATCCAGATAGCAATTATTTAGTCCTCCTTGCTTAAAAGTCCATTTTCTAGATTTGATGGAATTTTTTGTGAAATACATTCTCTTAACACAAGTTTTGATACAACATCAAAATGCCCATGATTGGGACACAAGGTAGATACTGATTTATATAGAGGAGGACAATCACATGTTTGCCTGCTAGGAACATTTCACCCAAGGCTGAAGATACACTGTCTGCAAGACTATGCTTATTTCTCTGGCCTAGGAAACCAGCGTGTGTGAGACTTGCAATCTTTCAACTCCCTTGCACTCAGGGTTAGGCTCTTTATTTCTCTGAGCTTCTGTATACCCTCTTGGTGGAGGGGGAAAAGAAGAAGAAGAAGACTGTGTGGGATTTAGGAATGAGGCACGTGAACTAATTCATGTAAAAGTGACCTTTTTGATCTCTGACTTTTGTAGCAAATGATACATATGTAAAAACACATGAAGAGGAGAACTCTCCAATTCCCCAAAGCCCAGGCCACTCTGTTGAGCAGTTTGAACACCGCTGGAAGCAGGTTATGTTAACTCTTATAGACAACAAGTAAATTGCTTTATTGGTGTAACTTCCACCCAAGAGAATCTTACTAGGATCAGATTTGTGCTCTGTGCTAGTGCTGGTGTCTCTGTCCCACAGGCATTTCTGCTGTTTTAACCAAACAGTTCCACCTGCTAATCCTCCCATTCTGGATTATCTGAACCACTATCCCACTACACATGGAAGGCAGAGGATCACTGTCTCAGTCACATGAAGTAACTGGGGCTAGAATGTGACAGTCTCATCACGTTGGGCCTTAAAACCAGGAAGTGTGTACTCTTTTCGCCATCTACTCTGGGTGTATGTTAAGTCTTGGAATAAAAGATATAGGCATAGACGTAGCAAGAGAAATACTGGGTTTTAGTGAGGGTCTATGACTCACTGCCGTTGGTCCTGAAGCAGGAAACTTGGTTGGTTTTCCTAGCTCTGAAATACTTAGGACTCCTTTTAGACCTCTCCTAGGAATTCAGAACCACATGCAGCAAAAGGTGATGGTGAGGAAAAAGAGAGAAAGCAGACAGAGGAGAAAATACAGGCAGGGCTATTGAGGAGAAAATCTCTGAGAGATTGATCTCCAAGGATACAAAAAGAAAGGCTTTTATTTTGACATATTTTTTAATTATTGCTGTTACAGAAAATGGAAAGCAATCAATCATACACGGAGAGAATTGAATTAGAATTTTTAAAATGTATGTTGCGAGCAATTCTAAATTCAACAGCTAATGATATGAACACACAAGTTCTTACAGGAAAACAAACATGAAGTAAGTCAGGTAAACAGAACATCAGTGTCACCAAAGGCATCCCAAAGTGATCATAATTTTATTTGTTTTTATTCTCTGTATTGACAGAAAGTTTGTGATTTTTCATTCAGTAACAAAATCAACAGAACTGTGACTTACATTTCACGATTTAAATGGTTGATTTTACACACTTTGAAAATCTAATCGTATTTCTTATAGTTATACTTTTTCCTTATTTGGGAAAGTTTCAAGGGGACATACCCCAACCTTTCCCCAGTGCCTTGTGAATATTGTTTTCTCTAATGATTTTTCTCGAATTTCTCTGAGGAGTTATGATAGTATGTAGGCTTTACCCAGCAAATGAAACTCAAAAGGCAAAATAAAATATATATTAGTCAGGAATTTGAAATCCTACAAAGGCTTGTGGCAGATGATTCAAATGGAAGCTATTTGGATTGTCACTGAAAGTAACAGATGAGTACCATGCTGGCGTGCACAGTACAATAAGCCCTTGGCAATTGTGGATTTAACATTCATCACTCTGAATATTCTTAAATGACCCTGGAAGTCCCATAACACATAGTAATTTATAATTTTGCTGAGGCACGAATCTCAGTTGCCTGCACTGGGAGGCAGGAGTGAGTCGTTTAACTAGATACCACGACTTTATTCTCTACTGTTTCCTTGTGAGAGTTTTATGGATTTGGGGATTTACAAAGTTCTCAGAGATTCCTTCACAAACATTCTTATATTTAATACAGTGTTAGCAACCCCATTAAAGACAATAGTAAAAGGGCGAAGTGTACAAATACATAGACATTTTTGAAGCATACCTTCAGCATAAAACACAGACATGTTGAGAAAGCTGTGAATGAATACTTACTCCTATTGATTTATGATTAAATGAAATAACAGATATGAAGCATTTAACACAATGTCTGACACATGGGGGGGATGTTCTTTATGTCTTAGTGACTTTTTCATTGTTTCATGTTTGCTATTGAAACATCTCTACTGTAGCTTTCCCTTGCAGACAAATTCCTTTAAATTGTATTAAGGGAGAAAAGACCAGAGGCTGTCAGGCACTATATTATTTTTAATAATATATCACTATATTATTCTTAATAATCAGTGGTTTATTAAATTTTTCTTTCAGATTTCAGCAGTGTTTAATGCAAAATCTGCTTAAGATAAGAGGTCTCTGTTATGAAGCCCACACTTGATTTAGCAGTCTATATTTATGTGTAGCGACAGAGGCATTGATTATACATTCTCTTAATCTGCAGCATCTCAGTGTGACAGGATTAGGAATCCAGGCCCATATGCAGATGTTAGGGTGTGTGGCAAAATTGAGACACTTCAATAAATTTGCTTTTGAAGATTAGAAATGGGTGCTTGATACACCCATTTGGCTTTTCTCGGTGTCTGAACACAGAATCTTCGTAATCCTTCTGACAGCAATCTCATTAACGTGTCTTTCAGATCACATTACATTTATACACGTATTATGTCTGCTTAAAAATCAAATAAGGCTAGCTTTTCATTAAGATGATCTTTTTTAAATAAATGAATATTTCAATAAATGACAAGGAAATAACTTTTCTCAAAGATTTGGTAATTTGCATATTTTGTAGATGTTCAAATGAAAGATGGTCCAAAGTGCAGCCATCATTGTTGTAAAGCTCAGAAAGCTGAGTGTTTTTTGATGCATCCTCGTAACAGATTGTCATAATGAGAGGATCCTAAGATTTCCTCTTTGTCTTTGGACATTTTGGGGAGGAGGAGGGAGTATTCTTAATAATACCTTCCCCCCACCTGGGTTTCTAAAGTACTGCACTTTCATAGGAGTGACAAACAATAGAAATCAGCCAATTGTTTGGTCATCAAAACATGAATATGGTAATTCGCACCAACAGGAATACTGAGCTACTGTCCTTTCAATCAAAATAATGAGAAAGCAGTTATACATTTGCATGAAAATAGAAATTTAGGGTGGCATTATAGTATTTCAATTGTATTCTGCTTTCCACCCCCTCCCCCAATACCTGCCTTAGGTTTGCAAACTGCTTCAGCAACCATTAGCCAACAAACGTGCATGTCATCTGCAAATCACCGATCACAGATCTTAACTCGAGTGATTGCAGAGGGAGAAGTGCTGAAGGGTTCACAGTGGCCAGGACAAGACTTAAAAGTGATGCGAAATAGGGAGCAAAGGGGGCTGCAATTGCCTTGGAGCCTCAAATAGACTGAGCTTCAGTGCCATCGAAAAAAATCACCGGCTTCTCCATCATTTCTTTAAAGGTCAAAATTTTTGTAGGTGGACTGGGAGAGCAGCGGATTGTAGATGCATTTAACAGCAGGGTATTTTCCGCTGCCATGACCAGTTAAGGAAGATTTTCAAAA
Organism: Lepilemur ruficaudatus; assembly: GCA_963574885.1. Classification (NCBI taxonomy): domain Eukaryota; kingdom Metazoa; phylum Chordata; class Mammalia; order Primates; family Lepilemuridae; genus Lepilemur; species Lepilemur ruficaudatus. The sequence goes on from CAUYRT010096043.1 coordinate 10,908, forward strand.
ACACACCTGCTGGTAAACAGTTTGGCCCTACTCTGGGTCATCTGCCTTCTCCGGTCTCCTTGCTGCCTGGATTCTTACCTGGGTAGAGTCCCAAACCTCACATCAGTCAAAGCTAGGCTTTCAGTACCATCCATTATGGTTTTTAGAGAGGTACCTCAGTGGCTTTCAGGGAGGTTTTATAGTGTGGAGCTGCCTCTTCCCAAATGCATGAAGCACACACATGAGGCACACAGGCCCAGAGCATGGACTCAACACCTTTTCCTCTTCATGCCGCTGGTCAGCAGGTGAGCACCTTGGCCCAATCCTCATTGTGGAGCACCCAGGGCAAACTAGCTAAGCTTCATCACTCCCTCTGTGGAGCTCCCCCGTGGAACTTGAGGGGACCAGCTGTTTGGGTGCCTTTGAAATAGGTCACCAAATGGTTTACCATATTACATTCACCTATTGTCTGCTATAAAACAAGTAAGCCATTCGGCAAACCCATCCTGAACCAGAGTCAGACTGAGGATAGGAAATCTTCCATCTCTGCCCACACTTGCACACCAGTCTGCAGGGGTGTGTATCTAGAATGATAAAGGCCCAGGAGCTCCTTCTAGGAAGCTTTTCCAGATATCACAGGTTCCCATATAGAGCACATCTCCAAGTGCTGATATGGGAAGATGAAGTCCTAGTGTAGCTAGATTCCCAAAGTTTTCCTCTGAGCAAAAGACATGCCGGAAGCCACCTAGTCCACAAATTTACTCTGTCCCAAATGCCTTGGTTTGGAATGAAAGCTCAGTACTGGTTAGAAATTACACCTTATCTGACCTTCCTGCCTGCAGCAACAAGTAAGTGACACATTGTCCATGTGGATGGGTGTGGCCACGGGGGCCCTGGCAAGAAGGTGTGTGTTGGGAGCTTACTGTCCCCAACTGTCTTAAAGATGCCATTTATAGTATTCATGTAGCCATGTATTCAGGTTGGGATGGCAAAGTATTTTGTGTGACCTGTCCTGAATATGGGACTCTCTGGGGATGGCTCACACTTTCCAAAAGGACATTATTGGGTTAGAAAGACTGAAGTTCTCAATTCGTTGCTTTGGAAGGGACATAAAATATTCTCCCTCCAACAGTTCCCGATACCTACCTTTACATTTGGCAAAGAAATAATAGGCATAGAAATAATAGGCATTAACTTTGTATATAGATTCCTTATTTGATCCTTTAAAGTTACCCCAAGCAGAGGAGAGAGATAACTAAGAAAGGGACCCAGTTGTATAACCTTAAGCAAGTTACTTTAGCCTTCTGTGCCTCAGTCCCTCACCTACAATGGAAGAATAATAGCATGTACACATAGGGCTGCGAAGATTTAATGAGTTAATATGTGGAAATAATTAGAATAACGCCTGGTACATGGCAAGTACTCAGTAATGAGTTCAGTATAAAAGATTGCTGTTGTTCTTATTGTTATTGTTACTAGATCTTTGCAACACCTCGTCCACCATCTTTGTCTGGACAGAGGGAGGGAGGGGAAGGGGGAAGGTACCGGTGAAGAAGTGGGAGGAGGCTGCAGTGGTGGCAGAACGACAGAACCCGGGAGTTTCACTCATTTGTGAAGATTGCTGCAGCCTCTGCTGTAGCCCTTATTTTACCTTTTCAACTCCCATAGCTCACTTTCTCTGTTCACATACATCTAGATCTTTCATAGGAACAAAATGAGATCCTTTCAGGAGTTTTCAGAAGTCAGTGCAGACATGAGAATGAATAAAGCCAGAGCACACCAATGCAGGAACCAACATGGGTCACGGAAGGGAATGTGGCAATATAGTGTTCAGGGTCCCAAGATTTAATCTCACACCACTGGGATCTTCGTGAATGAGAATGCAACAAAGGAGAGGGAGGAATTTCACTGGGAATCATTAATCTACTCATGCCACCTTCTTCACCTTAATCAGTAAAGGATCCAAGCAAAAATGCTTTCAGCCAGCCTGGGAGATGCAGAGTATATACATATTGCTGTGCCAGGACTGCCTCTGCCTGCTGCTTTAAAAATGCCCAGAGCCCACACCTGGGAGGAAAGCAAGTGGTAGTTTATGCTAAAATGCGAAAGCCATTTGAAAGTAAATGCATATAATAGAAAGAATTTAAGCAGCTGGTGGATGTCATTACATTCATTTCTCAAGGAGGCTTCTATTCTGGTGACACCAATCAAAGAACTAGGTCATCTCTCAACAGTTTTCTTGGAGGCCATGAAATTCTTGCATTGATTTCATCCCCCTTTGGCTGAACATGCACTGAGAACAGCCAAGCCGGGGAGGGCTGCGGCAGCCCATAGGGCTGTCATCAACTCCATCTGAAGAGTTTATATCCTTAATGGGATCAGAGGTCTCGTCGGCAATTCTTTGTAAGTGCAACAGAGAAACTATCTTTCTCTCACCGCTGATTCCACACCTGACAATTCTCCTATTTATCAGTTAACAATTATTGTCTGAAAGCAAGTCAATTACGAGAGGAATTTATGAAGTCCTTAACAACTAAGAAGAAACTTGATGGAATCTATCCGTTCTGTCCAGAAAACTGAAATGTGAACTGTCTGAAGACAGGACTAACTTCACATATATTAGCACCACATCATAATACAAATCATTAGGGCATTAATTCTTGTGTTTCTGTATGTATCCAACAAGTTATAACTATGTAGAGAGGAAAACAGAAGCCTATGGTTACTGTAAAAGGTGGGCATTGGTCGTGGCCCCGAAAACTCCTTCTCCACGAACCCTTTCCACCAGCCCAGCAAGAGTTCTGCTGTCTTCACATCTGTGTCTCGGCTCAGAATTTATTGTGGTGTTATTTGTCTGTTTTCTTGTCTCTACCACTAACTGAGCCCTCTTTGAAGAAAGAAACCACATTTAATTTAACCTTCTATTCCCAATAGCTAGCATTTGTATGGCACATATGAGGCTTGAGAAAGTTGGTCTGTTAAATATATAAATAAATCTCGGTATTAGTCCAGTCCCAATCAACATTGCCAAAAAAAAATTATTCATAAAGAAGAGTAAGGCAGATTTTATTCAAGGGGGGAACTATCACAATAACTTAGGGACCACTGCAATGGAGTCTCACAATGAGGGAGAGAGACTGGGCTCACCACCAACTCCCCAAGGCTAAGTGGGAATTCATGACCACAGAGCAGAGTGGGATCAGTGGATGGAAAATTGCTAAGAGGGAACGTAAGGGGTAAGTGGGATTCTTGCTAGACCAACTCAATAGAATTCTTGCTGAAGACAGGGCAACATGACAAGATATTGAGAGGGGTCATATACCTAGGATGGGAGATTCTCACTAATGTGACTCAGTGGGATTCCTGTTCAGATTGGATTCTACAAAGACAGAGAAGGAAGCCCGCATCCAGGTCTAGTCCAGCAGAGGGCTCAGAGTCGCCTGATTAAAGTTAATTCCAGGAGAGAGACAGCATTTTGAAGAGATTTCCCTCTTGTTCTCTAAAGCTCTGGCTAAGAAATACGCATGGAACGCCTAAGCAGCACTCTAGACACCAGGGTCCAATTTGTACACTGAAATCACAGAATCCAAGGACGTCTTTAGAAGGAGATTTCTCTGAAAAGAAACTGTGCACTCCAATTTAATTGTGCTGCATTGTAGAGGCTCTGTCCCCCATCCTTCAGCCATAGAAACGAAGGAAATATTTTGAATAGTCCTTTGTAAGGGATGTATGAAGTCCCATTTCTCCCCCTTGTTCTGGCCATTGCTACAGCAACCAGCTGGAGCCTGACAGTCCTCCAGTTGCTACATGTAATCTTGCTTTCTGTCCTGGACATCTCAGCCATCAGAGACTAGCACAGCTTCTGGAGCCTGCTCAGCACCCCCAGGGCATGCCGGAGAAGTTAATACTCCCTGAGGCAATGCTTTCCCCATGGCACATGAAGGCCAGTGAATGAATATAGCTCTCTGACAATTCTAAGTCACATTCACAAGGCTTACCAGGCTGTCCCAGAAGGAAGGAGCCTCAGTTTCCCACAGTGGTAATCAGTCCAGTAACACACGGCTGGAACAGTGGGCCTTCCATGTTTCACTCTTCCCACTGGTTCCACTTTCAGCTTTGGAGCTACTTCCCAAAGAAACCACCTGCTTGCAAGCCTTTGTCCAGGCTCTGCTCTTTGGGGAAAAGCAGGCAGAGTCCAAGCCATATTGTGACTAACCAATCCCTAGTGCCCATTAAGTGAGTGTTTTGACTAGGTTCAGGTTTGATCATGATGACAAATAAAATGAAGAAATGTAATGCCTTAGCCTACATTCCCATAAAATACAAAAAGTGTATAAAGAATTCTATTAAATATAATTCAGTACATAAAATTAACCATTCCACAAATTTTTAACTCTCATTTAGCAATTTATATTCTTCTTTTGGCTTTATACAAGAAATGAAGCCAATAAAACATGTTTTCAAATATGTTTTAACATGTTAAACATGTTCCTATAAAAGTGAATAAATAGCTACTTCCCAAGAAGCAACGAACTTAAAATGTTACTGTATGTGAAGCAGAAATAGCCTTATCCAGACTTAAAGTAAAATCCAGTCTGACTGTGCCTAGGTTTTCTCCCCATCCTGTTGCCCTTTAATGATATTCATCATATTTGAGATGATTTGCTTAATGCCTGTTGTCCCACCAGGCTGAAGTGCCACAATGGTGAGGACTGTGTTTGCCTCGTTTACAAGTACACGCTTAGCGCCCGGCTCTGCAGCTGGCACACACTGGGTCTTCAATGAATGTTCATTGAATTTAACTGAGTGGAATTGAATTTAACTAGACAAAATACAAAATGCCTGACAAAATCTGCACCACTCCTGTGATGACTCAAAGACCCCCCCACACAGAATCAGCCACCTGTGTTCATGTCAGTTTAGGAAGACCCAGGCTGAGTTGATCCACACGCTCCTTCTACAGTGCAGACAAAGCAAAGGTGCAGGGTGTCAGGAGACAGCCCAGGGTGAAGGAACCTGATTTTCATTACACTCGAACAGGGACTCTAATATGAACTCTTTCTCTAGCAAAGTCACTCAGTTTCTCTGAGTTACCTTCACCATTAATAAAATGGAAATAATATGAAATCTTGAATTCCTGGACTGAAGAGCAAAGCCAGTCAAGCAGCCAATGGACCTACCTGTGGCTGAGGATTTGTTGCCACTTTAATTTCAAAACATATATGACAAAGTATTTGTCAATGATCTTTTGTAACATTTAAAATATTATTCAAGAGTTCTTCTTGATGTCCAAATAAATCCCATTAAAACTCTTCCTTTTCTTCTCTTTTCTGCCCTACACAAACTAACTCCCTTAGTGTTTAAAACTCAATTAATACCTATCCTACCTCAGTCTTTTAATCATATTGGACTCTTTTAGCTCTTTCCATGTTCACTGTATCTTCTTGTCTTTCTTGTGCTGTGAAAATCACTCTAATAATACCATCAATATAATAATACTATCTATAATTAAACTATATTATTAGTCTTAGAATTGAACCTGGTAGAGGAAGTAACACTGACTTACTTGTTCAAAGACTCAGGTTTTAGTCTTAGCTCTCCCATTAACTAGCTCCATGGCCCTGGGCAGGTAATACATCTTCTCTAGCCTCTCTGTCCTCTATTATAAATGGGAAGTAGGGGATTGATCTCTAGCATGCTTCTCAGCTTTAACAATCTGGGAACATTTTCGGAGATGGGTCTTGGCAAATGATTTGTTTCATTGTTTTAAACTGTACTATGTGTACTGAGTGTTAGTTGGTGTGCTTAGTTTGTCTAGTGATGCTAATGACTGTCTTCATTGTAAATGACCAGCATTTCAGAAGTCAGAGTACTTCCAGCAGGTGGCTTTATTCCTTCAATCTCAAGTAGCAAGAGTTCTGAACTGGTGCTGGTTTCCCCGGGAAGGAAATCTGGATGAAGTCTGAAACATGGAAGAGAGCTCCTCTCTTTGCAGAGCTAGAAGTGGCTTGCAGAAGGCTTAGTTTGTAGTTCGTATACATCTTCTCTCAGTTCTTTCCCCTGATTTTTTAAATGCCAAATTGGGCAAATAATAGAAGCAAAATCTTGCCTTTTTTCTATACCAGAACGAAATCGCACCCAATTAATATCATTAATCATGTTATTTACAAGCTGAAGGCAAGGAGACTGATGCCATTGTCTGTGGGTCATAGAATGTATTTTGAAATTTCATGAAGAAGTTAAAAGTTAGAATATAGGGGATGAAATATATTCTGAAAATAGTGATGACATGTTACTAAATCCCAGTGCACATCTTCGAAATGATCACAATGTCAAAGTCTGTGATTTAAGATGAGCACAGATGTCAGATTCTAAATGGACCCCATCAAATCACATAATTCTCTCAGTTTTTCCCTAAAGAATGACCATGACATGTCAAGGAATCTATATTGTGATACCCAAATTGTCCTTAAGATAGAGACACTGAGGCCACAAAGTTTCAGTCACAGAAATTCAGAAAAATATTAATTGAGTTTTGGGAGAACTTCCTCTCAAGAGAGAGCTATGATTTGCTTTTCATTTAAAGATCTATTTTAATGAAATTCAAAGCTGCTCATCAGAAACCGTAATTTTTAAAAATTTCACTTGATAGTTACAAATGAATAATAATTTGCATGATCTTTCCTCCTCAAGTTTATCCTTTAGGGTAGAGGTGTAGATCTACTTGTTATAGGGAATTACTTCCTGACCTAGGTACCATTAATAATATATTGTCTGATAAGTCGAGAACTTCACAAATGAGTCAAAAAACAAGCAGATCAATAAGGAGGGGTTTTCTGGAATTACATCCAATATTATAGAAATGATTGATGATTTCAGAAATGCATTGTCTAACTGATAGATAATCAAATTAATCCATTTTTACATTACAACGATTCTAAATCTTCTGAGGTTGACGTCACTGTCATTAATTATATTATTCTGATATGTTTTCCCAAACCTTATCTGTTCTTTTTCCAATATAAATGATTAATACTCATTAAAAGTTATTTTTATATGATTGATACTCTTTAAAAGTTATTTTCAGACACAAAAAGTTATTTTTATATGATTAATACTCTTTAAAAGTTATTTTCAGACACAAAAAAATATAGAGGGAAATACAACAAATACTTCCATACTTGCCACCAGCCTTAATAAATTAAACATCACAACTACAATTGAAGAACTCCTGGTTAGCTTCCTTTATTCCATCCCCTTCCTTCTCCATACCCTCAAACACTTCCCTATGCATGTTTTTTTTAATAAAATGTATTTTATTTAATTTTCAAAATAAGCCCTTGCTGTATTTGAATGCATCCCTAAAATAATCACTACTCTTTTGTGTTACAAAATTTTATACAAACGGCATCACACTCTATGTGTCAACAACTTGCTTCTATTGCTTTAATATTATGTGTTTGAGAGCTATCCACATTATATACGTATTATAAACAAATATACATATTTTTGTTTATTCATTTAAACTGCTAGATAGTATGAATTTACCTCAATTTATCCATTCTTTTACTGGTGAATATTTAAGATTCTTTTCTAATTTTCACTCTTACAAACAATGTTACAATGAATACTCTTATGTATGCAACCTGTGTAAGAGTTTCTCCATGACATATATCTAGGAGTGGAATTTCCAGAACACTGAGTTGATATCCTCACCTCTATTAGTATTACCAAATTGCCCTCTAAAGTATAAATTGCTCTGATTTGCACTCCCGCCAGTAGTGTATAGTCCCCTGACCCACTTTCTTGTATCAGTTAGTTTGTTCACCATTTTCATATCTGCCATTCTGATAAATGTGAAGTGATATTTTACTGGATTTTAATTCGCATCCCTCCAACTCTTATCTTTGTGAGGACACAGGCCCAAGCATAAGATATTCCAAAAATTCTGTCTCCACCATCTCATTCCTCACCCCCTATTCTGCTGGGAAACTCTGAGAACTTGTGTATCAGGGGACCCTTCTGTTGTTTCTCTCCATGCGGAGATGGGACAGTCATGACCTCTCTTTCCCAGCCTTAAGTCAGAAACCATGAAGGGTCTGAGATTTTACCCTGCTTGGAAGCTAACAAGTCAGCCTGCCATAATTTTATATACATATACTGACAGAAGACACAAGACCCCTGGGTCAGAGAAACAGACCGTTTACTCCTCGCAGCACGGCTCCTGTCTCATAGGATTACTAGAGAAGTCACACACACAGGATCTCACTCTGCTGCCCACCATCACCTCTTGCTCCTCTGTACTTAGGAAAAATGACCAGTATTGTGATCCTCATCTGCTTTCCGAGGCAACGGGCGAAACCCACTACCCTGAAACCGTTTTTATTTCTACAAAAGCCATGCCTATCAACAGAGAAAACTGTTGGTACAGTGTTTTCAGACCTTTGTTTTTAGTTTAGCCAATTACAAGCTCAGACTTGTAGCATAGTGAACCCTGGTAAAACACAATTTCATCTAACTTTGAATACCAATTCTGCCATTCACAAGCTGGTTGGTCTTGGTCAATATTCCTAATTTCTCTGAAATTCAATGACCCCATCTGTAAAATGACAATAATAGTGCTTGCATCAAAGAGTTGACAGACTTAGATGAGCTAGTACAGGTAAAGTATGTGATACATAATAAATACCTTGGTGTTAACAGCTATTTTTACTCTAAAAGGCAACTTCCTTTTATGGAAGGATGTTTACTTTCCTGAATTTAGCAACACCTCTTGCCCTAATGTTACTCCAGTTATTACTTCCAGAGATATTTCAGATTTGGCATATAACAACCACTGACATTTAATGAGTATCTACACACTAGGTGTTTTGTCCACAGTAGAAATTATGCTACCCATTTTGCAGATGAGGATATAGGACAAGAGAGGTTAGGAAACTTGCCTACAGACATGTAGCCAGTAAATGGCAGAGTGAGGATTTGAACTCTTGTCTGTTTACCTCCAAATCCTGAGCTTTGGTAATTTTTGCTGTTGACACAAAGTAGGATATATACATTTTGACAAAGGATCCCACTCATGTTACTTAGCCATGAATGTGAATATGATGGTAAACACGTATCACAAGGTTTGGAATAGAAATCACACCAAATTCCCTTGTGATCTTCATTATCAGGGAAGTCTGTCTCTACTCCACCCCCCACAAACACACACAGAAAGTATTTAGGCTTCTTAAGTGAGTTGGTAGTTAGCAGAGCCTCTTGAGAAAATGATATCCAAAATTCAGCAATGTTTTAAAGGTATTTCTTTTTTTTTTTTTCCTGTTTAACTGAAAGTATTTAGAAAACTAAGCAACAACTCTAAAGAAGCGTCTCCAATGTGGGAAATAATCCCAGACCAGAGACACTTGAACTCGGACACTTTACTTTCATTTTTACAACCCTTCTGCTAAGCAGTAAAATGAGCAAGAGGTACGCAGGAATATCAGAATTTTTAGTGTTTTCAGATTCAGTCGGAAGGCTTTATCTGATCTGAGGTGTGCTTTAACTATGTTAACACAGAAATACAGCATCAATGTCAGTGGCTTAGACTTAAAGAACCATGCTTAATATTGAATAGCATGTTTAACTTCTGTCTTTTCCATAATCTAAAGACTTATCTGACATTATACAATAAAAACGATCAATGTTTAAACTCTAAAGGACTATTAAGTTCAGAAATCTACCCCCCTAAGTCCTTCATCTTTCATCAGGTCACTATTTTAATATGTGATTAAAGCACTGTAATGCCACAAGTGATGATGTGAGACTTTCTGTGGGATTAGCCAACCCACATTCAGCCTTCCGTCCTTTGCTGCTCGGTTGAGCAGAATTCTGCAATATACCCCCATCACTGCCTGTCTGTTTCTCTGGTTGTTATTTAAAGTTAATTTCAAAATAAATCATTACAAGAAACTATCTGTGTCGTACCCACGTTACACTTTTTCTTCTTTCAAAAATCATCTTCCTCCCTGCTACTCAGATCACTTTTCAGAAAACCTCCAAATAAATACTCAGGAATAGAAGCTCCCTGAGCTTCTCCTTGGCACACTCAGCCCATAGGTACTGGACTAACCGTGAATACATTAGGATGCAACCCATTTCCCTGGCTATTTAAGATGTATACAAAGACTAAAATAGTTATTCTCTTCCACTTTGGGTAGACTCTTAGTTTAACTTTTAATTACTTCCTAGAAATGCCTGCCTCTACCCAATTCACTTAAGCAGATATAACTACAACTGCAAAAACACTGTTGACTGATGTCCTCCAGAGACCTGTTCATTACCTGTCATTAAATGTTTTAAAAGTTTGCATAATTGATCCAGCCAATAAGTCATCATTGATTTATGGGGTTCTGTGCTGAAGAGATGCTCTTTAAAAATTCATAACACCGGTATGTGTCTTTACAATCCATTAGCTGTTTACGTACCCACAGTCTTAGCATTGATTGACCTTGGACTGAGATTCTCATGGTCTTCTTTTTTTTTGCAAGTCCTCAGTATAGAAAAGCAATACTTCAGCCTTATCCCTTGACAGACATACTTTGATTTTTTTCCCCCTCCATCAAAACGAAAACTTTACTTGAAATGATGAATAAATAAAGCATATTCCATAAACAGTTCTTCACTATTATTTAAGCTTATGGGCTGCGTTGTGTGAATCTCCTCTCCCCACCATCAGACTCAAGTGTATAAATGTTCTAAAAGGCTTTGAAAGTTTTATGATGATTTCAGGGGATGGAGGAGTAATAGCTGAAGAGTGAAGCTATTAGTTTTAATATTTATATTGAGAGCTCTGAAACATTAATGTGACAGGATGTAAGATCAGTGCAGTGGGATATATTTACTTCACAACTGCTGCCACGTGGCAAAAGAAAAAAAGGTGTGTGTGTTTATTTTCTAAAACTGAGGCCAAAGTTCAATGTTTATGGGGGTTTTTTGTTTGTTTTCCCTTCTCACAAGATTTAAAGTTTCAACTAACAAATACATTAGCTTTTCTTGAACTTGAGCTATTTTTAGGAAGCAGGAACGGACAACTAGACAAAGTGTGGCACATGGGTTTGTCAGTTTGTGCAGGTCTGCATGCAAACCTCCTCCGAGCCTGCTGGAGTGAACACCCTCCACCAGGAAAGCAACACTTGGTCATGTCCAGCTGTGTCTTGGGAAAATTCAAACAATGGTGATTGTAAATCTGGACTGAGAAACCTTCATGAGAGCTGTTCTTAGTAACTTCATATGGACAACTAAGGCAGGGCATTTCTGATTTCTGGACTCTGACAGTCCTGGGTTTCAGTCTAAGCTCCACCCTGACAGGCTGGGGGGCTCGAGTGTGTTCCTTCACATCTTTAAGCTCTAGTTATTGATTTTTTAAATGAGAATAATAATTATAGCAACTCATATAGTTCTTGTGATGTAAATGAGATAATTCCTATAAAGACCTGGCATAATAAATATTCTCTATTGTTATCACCACAATCAGATGAGCAAATGCCTTGGGAGTGCCTATAGTATACAAGACACTGAATTTTCACCTATGATCAGCTTTAGGGGTCACAAACATCTGAGATACTATAGCTTTGGTTTTAGACCACCTCAATAAAGCAAATAGCGCAATAAAGTAAGTCACACAGATTTTTTGGTTTCCTGGTGCATATAAAAATTATGTTCACAATATACTGTAGTCTATAAAGAGTGCAATAGCATATGTCTTAAAACTGCATTTTTTAGTTTAAAAATACTTTATTGATTAAAAAATGCTAACAATCATCTGAGTCATCAGCAAGTTGTAATCTTGTTTGCTGGTGGAGGGTCTTGCCTTGGTGTTGATGGCTGCTGACCGATCAGGGTGGTGGTTGCTGAAGGCTGGGGTGGCTGTGGCAATTTCTTAAAACAAGACAATGATAAATTTTGCCACATCAATTGACTTTTTTCATGAAATATTTCTCTGTAGCATATGATGCTGTTTGATAGCATTTTACCCACAGTAGAGCGTCTTTCAAAATTGGAGCCAATGTTCTCAAAACCTGTGGCTGCTTTGTCAACTAAGTTTACGGAATATTATAAATCCTTTGTTGTCATTTCAACATGTTCACAGAATCTTCACCATGAGTAGATTCCACCTCAAGGAACCACTTTCTTGGCTCATCCATGAGAAACAACTCCTTATCAGCTCAAGTTTTATCATGAGATTGCAGCAATTCAGTCACATCTTCAGGCTCCACTTCTAATTTTACTTCTCTTGCTATTCCCACCACATCTGCAGTGACTTCCTCCACTGAAGTCTTGAACCCCTCAAAGTCATCTATGAGGGTTGGAATCAACTTCTTCCAAACTCCTAATAATGTTGATATTTTGACCTTCTTCCAGGAATCATAAATGTTCTTAATGGAATCTAGAATGATGAATCTTCTCTAGAAGGTTTTCAATTTATTTTTCCCAGATCCACCAGAGAAATCTCTATTTATGGCAGCTATTGCCTTTTATGAAATATACTTCTTGAGTAATAAGACTTGAAAGTTGAAATTACTCTTTGACTCATGGGTTGCAGAATGGATGTTGTGTCAGTAGGCATGAAAACATTAACCTCCTAGCATATCTCCATCAGAGCTCTTAGATGACTAAGTGCATTGTCAATCAGCAATATTTTGAAAGAAATCTTTTCTTCTGAGCAGTAGGTCTCATTTAATCCTAGAGTCCAGCTGATCTCTTTTTCTTTTTCCTTAAGCAGTATAACATTTAAATATAAATTAACTTTTTTTTAATCTAAGTAAAATACGTACATAGTTTTAAGCAATAGTTCTAAACCTTGAACGTATATCAGAACCACCTAGGGAGATTTTAAAAATCCAATGGCAAGACTTCATGCCAGGCCAG
>CAUYRT010096048.1:0-66132 GCA_963574885.1 Lepilemur ruficaudatus
TTGTCCAATTAATTTCTTTCTATTTGTAGTAGAGACGGGGTCTCGCTCTTGCTCAGGCTGGTCTTGAACTCCTGACCTTGAGCTATCCACCCGCCTCGGCCTCCCAGAGTGCTAGGATTACAGGCGTGAGCCACCGTGCCCAGCCTCTTTGGTCTCTTTTAATGTGAACATTTTCTTAGCTTTTGCCTTTTTTGGCCTGGCATTTTTGAAGAGTATACGCCAATTATTTTGTAGAATGTCCCTCAGTATGGATTTGTCTGATGGTTCCTCAGGACTAAATTAAGATTATGCATTTTTGGCAGGAATACCACCAGTGTGGTGTTTTATCCTCTGAGTGTATTGTGTAAGAAGGTTCAGGATGTCTGTTTGTTCTACTTCTGGTGATAAATTGGATCACTTGGTTACGATGGTGTCTGCCTGGTCTCTTCACTATAAATTACTGTTTCTCCCTTTTTAATAATTTGTGGGGTGATACTTTGAGACTAGGTAAATATCCTGTTTCTTATCAATATTTCATCTACTAGTTTTGGCATCCAGTGATTCTTGTCTGAATCAATTATTCCTACCCTGATTGTAAAATCATGATTTTCTAATGCCATTATTGCTTCTATATTAATTATAAAAGCTGAGTGTAGACATTGTTTTTTTTATTTTGTACTTACTATTTTTAATTGACACAATCATACATTTTCATGGGGCATGGTGTGATAATTCAGTACACATACATAATGTATAATGGTAGTGATCAAATCAGGGTAATTATCACATCCATTACCTCAAGGATTTATCATTTCTTTGTGTTAGGAACATTCAAAATCTGTTTTTTTAGCTATATGAAAATATATAATATATTGTTATTAATTATAGTCACCCTACAGTGCTAAAGAACACTGGAATTGATTCCTTCTATCTAGCTATACTTTTGTGTCCATTCCTCTGACTATACTCATCTCCACCCAACCCATCCCAGCCTCTATTAACCATCATTCTACTCTCTATGTCTAAGCGATCAACTTTTTTAGCTTCCACATATGAGTGAGAACAATTGTTACTTATCTTTCTGTGCCTGGCTTATTTCACTTAACATAATGCCCTCCAAGCTTATCCATGTTGCCATGAATGACAGAATTTTGTTCTTTTTTACAGCTAAATAGTATTCCGTGTGTGTTTGTGTGCACGCATATATACATCTCACATTTTTTTTTCTTTTCTTTTCTTTTTTTTTTTTTGAGACAGAGTCTCACTCTTTTGCCCGGGTTAGAGTGCCGTGGCGTCAGCCTAGCTCATAGCAACCTCAAACTCCTGAGCTCAAGCGATCCTCCTGTCTCAGCCTCCCAAGTAGCTGGGACTACAGGCACGTGCCACCATGCCCGGATAATTCTTTCTATGTATTTTTAGTTGGCCAGTTACTTTCTTTTTCTATTTTTAGTAGAGACAGGGTCTCGCTCTTGCTCAGGCTGGTTTCAAACTCCTGACCGTGAGCAATCCTCCCGCCTCAGCCTCCCAGAGTTCTAGGATTACAGGCGTAAGCCACCGTGCCCGGCCATTTGTTGATCAGTTTTAAGAATTTTTTGGTGGAGCTTTTAGAGTTTTCTATATATAAGATCATGTTGTCTGGCCGGGTGTGGTGGCTCACATCTGTAATCCTAGCACTCTGGGAGGCCTATGCGGGAGGATCACTTGAGGTCAGGAGTTTGAGACCAGCCTGAGCAAGAGCGAGACCCCCATCTCTACTAAAAATAGAAAAATTAGCTGGAGGGCATGGAGTGTGCCTGTAGTCCCAGCTACTCAGGAGGCTGAGGCAGGAGGATTGCTTGAGCCCAGAATCGTGAAGTTGCAGTGCTGTGATGACACCACTGCACTCTATCCTGGGCAACAGAGCAAGACCCTATCTCAAAACAAAAAAAAGAAATAATATAGAAAAGTCCCATGTGCCCTTCACCTAGTTTCCTCAATGATAAAATCTTGCAAAACTGTAGTACAATATCAAACTCAGGACATTGACATTGATACAATTCCGTCGTCACAAGGGTCTCTCACATTGACCTTTTATAGGCACACCTACTACCCTTTTGCTCCCAAACTCTCCTTTAACCCCTTGCAACCACTAATCTGTTCTCCATTTCTATAATGTCATTTCAGGAATGTTATACAAATGAAATCATATGCTCTGTAACTTTTTAGGATTAGCTTTTTTCACTTAGCATAATTTTCTGGAAATTCATCCAGATTGTTGTGTATATCTCTAGTTCATTTCTTTTTGTTGCTGAGTGATATTACTTCACGTGCATGTACCAGTTTGCTTATTGCCCATGGAAAGACATCTGAGTTGTGCCAGTTTTGGCTATTATAAATTAGGCTGCCATAGAAACATTCATATACAGGCATTTGGGATAAATGCCCAGGAGTACAATTCAGTTGCTGAATTGTATGGTAGTTGTATGTTTTGTTTTTTGTTTTTGTTTTTTTTTGAGACAAGGTCTCACTTTGTTGACTAGAGTGCTACGCTAGTTGGCTAGGCTCAAGTGCGGTGGTGTCATCATAGCTCACTACAACCTCAAGCTAACTCCCAGGCTCACTTGCTCCTCCTGCCTCAGCCTCCCAAGTAGCTGGGACTACAGGAGGATGCCACCACGCTCTGCTCACTTTTCTATTTTTTGTAGAGATAGGATCTTGCTGTATTGCTCAGGCTGGTCTCAAACTTCTGGCCACAAGCTATCCTCCTGCCTCAGCCTCCCAAAGTTCTGGGATAATAGGCATGAGCCACCAACTATTCCAGCCTAGAATAAGTTTCTTGATGCCAACATTTAGTTAGGTTATGTTTTTAAATCCATTCTGCCAATCTCTTTTTATTGGTGTGTTGAGATCACTTACATTAATGTAATTATTAGGGCTTAAATGTGTCATTTTATTTTTTATTTTCTGATCCTTTTTTTTGTTTTTATGTATTCCTTTTCTGGCCACCTCATGGGTTACTTGAACATTATTTAGAAGTCCATTTTGATTTCTCTGTAATGTTTTTGAGTATATCTCTTTGTATAGCTTCCTTAGTGGTTGCTTTAGGTATTATATATATGTTTGGAATTGGTAGTATCATTTTATGAATTTAAGTAAAGTGTAGAAATCTTAGCTTTATATCCTTTTAACTTTCCAGTTTATAGTTATCTTAAATATTTCCTCTTCATTCATTTAGAACGACATCAGAAAGTGTTACAATTTTTGCTTCAGCTGTCAAACATAATTTTGAAAACTCAAGAGGAGAAATAAAGCTTACTATACTTACCCATATTTTTGCTTACTGTGTTCTTTCCTCCTTTCTGTTGTTTCGAGGTTCCTTCTTACATTGTTTCTTTTCTGTTTAGAGAACTTTCTTTAGCCATTCTTTTTAGGGTTGGTCTCCTAGCAACAAGATACTTTTAGTTTTCCTTCATCTAGGAATGTTTTGATTTTTATTCATTGCTGGAGTATTTTTGCTGGGTGTAAGATTCTATGTTGACAGTTTTTTTTTTTTCTTTCAACACTTGAAAAATATTGTGCTACTTCCTTTGATCTCCTTGGTTTCTAAAAGGAAATCTGCTTTTATCAGAATTGTTTTTTCCTATAGTAAAGATATTGATTGTCTTTGATCACTTTCAATTTTTTCTTTGTCTTTAGTTTTCAGAAGTTTAATTATAATGTATGTTGGCATGGATTCTTTGGGTCTTCTATTTGTTTCAGGGTCTTTGTTTTTGTTTGTTTCAAGAATGATCACAATTGCTTATGAAGCATTCAGTAGGCTTTAAAATCTGACAGAAAACTCTTACATCTCTGTCCTCTTGGTCTTGGCATCTATTGATTGTCTTTTTTCATTTAGTTTGAGATCTTCATGGTACTTGGTATGAGTGGTTTTCATTTGAAACCTATGCATTTTCATATTATGTTATGAGAGTCTAGATCTTAGTTGAACTGCTAAGCTGACTTTTTCTGACACTGCTCTGGCAGGGAAAGTAGGAGTGCCAGCATTACCCGGTGGAGGTAGCAGCTGAGGTTCCCCAGCTGGCCTCTGTTGACACCTGAGTAGGGGCAGGGGTCTTCTCATTACCACTGAGCTTTGGTGAAAGTTCTCTACATGCTCTGCACTGACACTGTGGTAGGGGTGGCCTCATCTTGACTCTCCACTAGTCCTCCTTTGACACCTCCCCAGTCTCTCAGCACTGCTGAGTGGGGGTAGAAGTCCAGATTCCCTCTGTGGTCTCCATTGACTGGGGGTGGGGGGACGGGGGTGGGAACAAAAGGGCGGGACAGGGGTTCTTGTTACTGTCCAGTGGAATGAAAGTTCTTACTTAGCCTCTGATACCACCCTGGCAGGGGTTTGAGGTGCCTCATTACAGGCTCAAGAAGGTGAAAGGTCTAGGCCACCCACTTGGCCTTTGCTGCCCTGGGTGGGGTTGGGGCCACAGCTCTTTTGTGGTACTTGACTGGAGTAAGGTATTATTTTCTAAATGTTCTGTCTTGGGGCACATTTTCTCACAGCCTCTTGAAAACATGTGCTCCAGGCCATCAGTCACACACTCAGTTCAGAATAAACCTCTTTAAATTATTTTTTAAAAAAAGACTCTATCGTGCTAGGCTGCCCCTTTCTAGTTCCTTTGGCTAGAGAAAGCAGGCTTCTTCTGTTGGGGCTTTATTTGTCCATATTTGTGTTTCCAGGTTGTTGGTTTCTTCAGCCCCAAGTCTGGACACATGGAAAAAAAAGAAACCCCAGGGAATTCACGCCTTCTCTGAGTTCCTTAGCCAGTCTAATGCCTTCTCTGTATCTTTCAAAGTCTTGTAGTTGTTTTTTATATAATGCCCAAGGGTTTTAGTTCTACTTAGTGGAAAGAAGTATGTCTGCTCCATCTTCCTGTAAGTGAAAGCCTGGCTATCATTTTTAAGTAGCTGTTTTAAATGAGGAATGGATTTGTATTTATAATTTTGCCAGCTTTAAAAATAACTGTTTTTTAGGCCAGTCGCAGTGGCTTATGCCTCTAATCTTAGCATTTTGGAAGACCAAGGCGGGAGAACTGCTTGAGGCCAGGAGTTTAAGACCAGCTTGAGCAACATAGCAAGAGCTTGTCTCTAAAAAAAAAAAAAAAAAAAAAAAGAAAGAAAAATTAGCTGGGCGTGGTGGCATGCTCCTATAGTCCCAGCTACTTGGGAGGCTGAGACAGGAGGATTGCTTGAGCCCAGGAGTTTGGGGTTGCAGTGAAATATGATGATGCCACTGCACTCTAGCTTGGGGTGACAGAGCAAGACTCTATCTCAAAACAAAAACAAAAACAGAACAAAAAAACACCTGGTTTTAAACCCCAGGAACTTATCTTCTGGTTAATTGGTCCATCTGTGCAACTTTGTTATGAGCATCAGAAAAGGAGTGTAGGTTCTTTTTAACCCCTTTACTATTTTTCCCACCTCCTACTAGTTAGTATTTTCACTTAGAGCAAATTATTGAATAGATGTGTATATAAAAGAAATTGTACTAGTTCAACTAATTAAATAAAACCCCATTAAATATGTCGACATTCGAAATTCCATAGCTCCCTTTGGCTGATCCATTATAGCACTGTTTCTCCTTTTGTCCTAGGTTAAATTTGTTTTGCTTTGTCTGCAAACATTCCCTCAGCACTGTGTTCTGTGGGAGAAAAGAAAGAGAACTATTAATAGAAAGGATTTTTTATTTGTCTTCCTGAGCTTACGTTATATGTTCCTGATAGTCAGGGACAGTGTCTTCTTTCTATTCCTTATAACTGCCAACACAGAATAGATTCTTGTTAAATATCTGTAAATGAGTAACAATTTTATAAATACTTGGAAGGAAAGATTACCTTCTCCACTTTTAAGTGTTACATAAGTACCTTCCTGGAATCTTTTGTTAGTATTGGAGGCTGAATATGCAAATCATGAGACAGATGCTAAGACTTTGAATATCACAAATATTGGTAAGTCTAGACATTAATAATGGCATTAGCACCAATTGACAAAGGAATCGTGCAACAAAAATGTTACGGGGATTGGATAACAATTCTAGTACATGACAGAGTAAATGATTATTTATCGTAATGCAGAGCTTCATAAATTTTCTTCACTCATAAAATCCATAGAAATCTCAGTATTTTTTACACAGCACCTCTAGGCCAAAAAGAATACCCATTCATTTATGAAGAAGTTAAGTTCAAACAACTTGTTTATGCCCTGACAGCTTAACACCTGTTGGGCACTGCAGTTTCTCAAACCTTGCAGTCAGAATGGACATTCCACCCTCATTCATTTTCCACATTGATTTTCTCTTTTGTGTATCTTTTATCACAGCAACGTCCAAAAACCCGGCTTCACAAAAATACTACATTGTTTAAAAGGAATACAGCAATAGGAATTGTGAACTACCTTGAGCTGGTAGTTCACACAGTGTTCAACAGATAACCGCTGTGTTTCCCTCAAAAATTTAAGTTATCCTACAGTGCCTTGTGAGGTTTGCCATCATGCCCTGAGTACCTAAGTATACAGTCTGGTAACCAGGGCCCTAGTGACTGTCATCACAGAGAATGAGAGGAATCTCACCTAAGAACTGAGATGTCTCTTTTGGAGGGTGGCGGGAATATGAGAAGGGATGTTGTTAGGAGCATTGTTGAGGACTAAGTAGGTAGTTAAAGATTGAGCCATGTAGTCCTGGCTAAATAAGCCATCTGTCTTTAATCTTACCTCCTCTAAAGCATTGAGATAAATGTCATACATATCTGACATTGAACTAGTGACCACAGTTAATCTTGGTATTAGTTTTTTGATGCTAGCCAGTTCGTTTACATAGTCATTTTTGTTATTCTTGTTTTGTAACTTCCGCCACACTCTTTTCTGTAAAAATAAAAACTAAGTATGATACTGATATTGATATAAAAGAGTGACTTAGAGACTTTGATTTTATCCTTGTTAACTTGTACTAGTGTATTAGCTTTTTAAACAATATCACTTGAATCCAATCTTTGTTCTGTCTTGTTTTGTTTTTGAGAAAGAATCTCACTGTGTCACCCTGGGTAGAGTGCAGTGGTGTCATTGTAGCCCACTACAACCTCAAACTCCTGGGCTCAAGGAGTCCTCTTGCCTCAGCCTTCTGAGTAGCTGGGACTACAGGTGCATACCACGATGCCCTGTTAATTTTTCTATTTTTAGTAGAGACAGGGGTCTTGCTGTTGCTCAGGCTGGTCTCGAACTCCTGAGCTCAGTCAATCCTCCTGCCTCAGCCTCTGAGTACCAGGATTACAGGTGTGAGCCACCTTACCCAGTCCAATTTTTGTTTCTTACTCACAGAAACAAAATACAATTTTTGAATCAATCAAAAACTCTTATTTTTTTCTCTCAATGTAGAATAAATCACCTGCTGCAGTTACAGAACCAGAGACAAATAAATTTGATAGTACCGGATATGATAAGGACCTAGTAGAAGCTTTGGAAAGAGATATAATTTCCCAGAATCCCAATGTTCGATGGTAAGTCATATCACAACAAAATAATTGGTGCTAATGATACTTTTTGGAAGAGAAAATGGAACAAATGTGTGCATGCACTGAAGATCAGTCCTTGGGGACAAACCAGAGTATATACAACATGAGCATGACATATCATGTTTCTAAATCATGGACATTACAGAGGTAGCCTCATAAGAGTAGAAATTTTAAGTGAGATGGTGTGGTAACACTTAAGAATGGACCTGTAGTCCTATGTTCTCATGAGCCAATCTGAAAACCATTACTGTCAAAAATTAAAAACAAGATTGTGTTCTTTATATATCCTGGTTGACATGGTGGGCCTTATCACAGTGTGTTAGCTCACTGGTGCCCAGAGAGAGGCTTCGCATTCTGTCAGAGGAGTAAAATCATATGCTTCCAGTGGTTTTGAAGAGTGACTACATAGAGTTAAATATATAATCTAAGGGGCTGTTGATAAAATATCTTCTCTTTCAGGGATGATATCGCTGATTTAGTAGAAGCTAAAAAGTTGCTTAAGGAAGCTGTGGTGTTACCAATGTGGATGCCCGAATTCTTTAAGGGCATTAGGAGACCATGGAAAGTAAGTTTATTACCAGGATGGCATTGTCAAAGTGAATGGCAATGCATTGCTAGAGAGAGCCAGTATCTGTGTTAGGAACAGTGGAGAGAGAAAGTGGAGTAAGGAAATTTTTAAGTTAAAAAATCTATGTTGTGCTATTCAGAATTTTGTTTAGACTAAAAGCTATTGTAAAGTTTCCAAATAAGAAATAGGTATCATGTGATTTTTGGAAAGTTGAATTCACAGCAGTTAGAATTTAGAATCTACTCTATTTAGAATTAGCTTGTATTTATAAATATGACCTAGCCAGCTAATGCAAAAATACTCCACTTTATGTGTCATGCTGCATAACTTGTAACCTATATTTTGGGGATTGTTCTGAAGAAATAATTGAGAAATACCTGCATCTGGTGAGTTACTTCGTAAAGTCCTGGGCTGATCTAAAAAGAGACTGTCAATAAAACTTCCTTGGATTTGGAAAGTGTGTTAATCGGTAACTGCATTTATTACTAGTTTTAAAACTCCTTTAAATGTTAAGTGATAAGCAAGACACAGAATTATAAACATACTTTGAGTAAACTATATAAAAACAAAACAAAAAATCTAATTGTTCTGAGTAAAAGGACTAGCAGGAAATACATCCAGATGCTAATGGTACTTCTGTTAGGGTATTGATATTATAAACTACTTTTTCTATCTTTGAGTTCCAAATTTTTTATAATGTGGTTATCTTTCTTTTGTAATGGACAGAGTAAATTTGTGACAAAGTATCCTTTTGTTTATTTTTATCTTTTATTTGTCTTAATATTATATGTAAATTGGTTAAAATTTGATACTTAGTAATGAAATTCTTGTGAATTAGAACAAGGCAGATAAATCCTTTGCTTACACTATTATACTCTCAACAGGGAGTGTTGATGGTTGGCCCACCTGGCACCGGAAAGACCCTCCTTGCTAAAGCAGTGGCTACGGAATGCAAGACAACATTCTTCAATGTCTCTTCATCAACTCTGACCTCCAAATACAGAGGAGAGTCTGAGAAGCTTGTTCGTCTTCTGTTTGAAATGGTGTGAATGTTTGAGACAGCTCTAATGATACTTTACCTCTAAAGGGAGACAGTGAGTTGTAACTATCTCCAGTATAAAGAATAGCTAGGCAGGGTGACATTCTGCCCAGAGTATGATTCCTGTGTCCTGGAAGCTAGAATCCTTTACAGACATGAATAACTTGAGTTTCTCTTTGTCTGCTTTCCTCCAGAGGTAGATCCATATCTGCTAGTTGATGAACGTGCTCACATTATGGGACCTGCATTACTAATATGCTATAGGGATCTGAAATTATTATATTTTTTAAATCAATAGGCTTAGTTATAATATGGTAAATGCAGTATTTTATCAACATTGCCAAAAGGTGAGAATTTTAGGTAGTTCTGGAACTTAGGTCACCTCCAATCTATTAACTACACCAAATACCTTCAGTTTAATGGTCTGATGATCTTTCGATTAAGTTCTTTGCTTCTTACTTTGAGTTTCCTTTTCTTTGTTCCACTTGTACAAGTCTTAGTACCAGTAGAAGAAATGCTCTACCAGGTTCTGGTCGAGTGTTTAATTGAATTCAACAGACTGTCAAGCTTCAGACTTTGTTAATTAAGCTTCACTGATTACATCAGTCTTGCCTCTAAGAAATAGTGTAGCGTATTATGCCATTAGAACATATCAGAACATGTCTAATGCATTTGGACAGAGTTATGCCATTATGTAGATAGTGACAAAGACATGAATTCTTGATCATAATGGACAAAAGACATCATATCAGATCTTCCATATCAGATCAAAATAAAATAAGAAATCTAAAACTTTCATAATTTCAGGTTATCCATGTTTTGAAAAGGCTTTTTTCTGTTTCAGTTCCCATGTTCTTTCTCCTTCAACTATGAAAATTCATTTGCCGTAAGGCAAAGTTTAAAAGGTTCTTAATGGCTTATTCATAGTCCATAGCACAATAGGAATCTAATGGAGAACCTCTTAGATCATTTTACTGCCTTTTTTTTCTTTTTTTATGAGATAGAGTCTCCCTCTATCGCCCCGGCTAGAGTGCAGTGACATCATCATACTCATTCAACCTCAAAGTCATGGGCTCAAGCGATTCTTCTGCCTCAGCCTCCCAAGTAGCTGGGATTACAGGTGCATGTCACCAGGCTTGGCCAATTTTTCTATTTTTTTTGTACAGATGGGGTCTTCCTCTTGCTTAGGCTAGTCTCGAACTCCTGGCCCCAAGCAATCCTCCGGCCTTGGCCTCCCAAAGCACTAGGATAACAGGCAGGAGCCACTGCGCCTGACCAGATCATTTTGAAAAAGTGGTTTGCCCATTGCTTGAGAAGAAACAAAAGTAAATTGCCAATATTCCAGAATAAATAGGCCTTTACTTTTTTTTTTTTTTTTTTTTTGAGTCAGAGTCTCACCGTTTTGCCCAGGATAGAGTGAGTGCTGTGGCGTCAGCCTAGCTCACAGCAACCTCAAACTCCTGGGCTCAAGCGATCCTTCTGCCTCAGTCTCCCGAGTCTCTGGGACTACAGGCATGCACCACCATGCCTGGCTAATATTTTTTTATATATATTTTTAGTTGACCAATTAATTTCTTTCTATTTTTAGTAGAGACGGGGGTCTCGCTCTTGCTTAGGCTCCTGACCTTGAGCGATCCGCCCACGTCGGCCTCCCAGAGTGCTAGGATTACAGGCGTGAGCCACTGCGCCCGGCCAGCCTTTACTTTTTTGAGACACGATCTCACTCTGTTGCCCAGGCTGGAGTACATTAGTGTGATCCTAGCTCACTGCCACCTCAAATTCTTGGGTCCAAATCATCATCCTGCCTCAGCCTCCTGAATAGCTGGGACTACAAGTGCATGCCACTATGCCTGGTTAGTTTGTGTTTTTGTTTGTTTGTTTGTTTTTGTAGAGATAAGGTCTCACTTTGTTGCCCAGGCTAGTCTTGAACTCCTGGGTCAAGTGATCCTCCTCCGGCCTCAGCCACTCAAAGTGCTGGGATTACAGGGTTGAGCCACCAGGCCATACATAATTAGGCCCTTTTTTTTTTTTTTTAAAGTAAGCTAAATAGAGTAAATGTGGAATAGAGTCAGGTGGCCTGGGTTCAAATCCACTTCAGTCACTTTCTTGGCTGCTTAACTGTGGGCAAATTCCTCTCCTTTTCTGATTCTCAGTTGCTTTATCTATAAAGAAGAGACCAATAATATAGGACGTACCTCTGTAATGTTAGGAGAGTGAGAGGAGCTAATAGATGTAAATGCTTAATATAAAGCCTACCTCATAAGCGCTCAATAGATATTAGCTGTTATTGTTTAAGAATTATTTGGTATGTTTCCTAATGTAAGATTTTTTTTTCTTTTTTTTTTTGAGACAGAGTCTCACTCTGTCACCCTGGATAGAGTGCAGTGACATCAGCCTAGTTCATAGCAACCTCAAACTCCTGGGCTCAAGTAATCTTCCTCCCTCAGCCTCCCAAGTAGTTAGGACTACAGGCATACATCACTACACCTGGCTAATTTTTTCTATTTTTAGTAGAGATGGGGTTGTCTTCTTGCGCAGGCTGGTTTCGAACTTCTGTTGCTCAAGCAAGTCTTCCTGCCTCAGTATCCCAGAGTGCTAGGATTGCAGGCATAAGTCATTGCACCTGGCCTAAGAAGTTTATTGTTAATCACTTTTTAAACCAAATATTCAATATAGAGTCACTCCATAAGAAAATTTAAACCCAAAACGATGACCAAGATTTCTAGAAAATAGAATCTGGATGAACAAACAGCATTTTAAAGATTTTTCTAAAAATAAAAGTCCACAATGGCAAATGAACATTACATAATTAAACATGCAATTGTACTGGGTCTATCAATTCTTTGAATCATTCTAATATAGTATTCTCTAAGAGGTTGGAAACACCATGCCTCCCAAGTATGGATTTAGTTTTAGTCTGTTCACTTGGAAAATCCAAATATTTAAATCCTACTTTCTTTTGTGGTTGAAAATTTGAATTCTAAGCCATCTGTTTCCTCCAGAGGGATAGTTTCATTTTTCATAAAGAGTCATTACTTAGGTTTTAAGTATGATGTATAAAAGTTTTTATACTTGTTTTTGAAGAAATGGAAGGGAAGAATGAACTTGTCATCATTAAGGCATCCAAGGAAATCTTAGCTAGGAACCATCTACCAGCAGTCCCTACATATCAACAAAAATGAAAATTTCAATCTGTTGCCATATCAAGCAAAAACAACTAGACTGATTCTTCCCAAATACTGAGGGTGTATAGAATGGTCAGACTTCTATGTGACACATACAAAATTGGCTTGTGTTGGCCCAGGAAGGTATTATATAGAGAGGTCTGTAGTAGATACCAATTGATTCTGCCTGCACAGCACTAAGACAGGCCTTTTTTTTCGTTTGCAAATCATTCTTTCATTCTCACTCCACTACTTCAAAAGAGGCCAATTCTACTTGGAGCTCCAGGGATATTATTCAGGCCTGGCCGGTAAGATCACTCCAATTCTTTGACCAAAATGATGGGTTCAGGCATGAGCACATGATTCAAAACTGGCCAAATACTAATCTTTGGACTTTCACTGGAACAACAGCAAAATGAGGGCTAATTTCTCTGGGTTTACCATAAGGATAATAATAAAAATAAGGCTTAAAAGCCAGGCACGGTGGTGTGTACCTGTAGTTCCAGCTACCCGGAAGGCTGAGATGGGAGGATCTCTTGAGGGTAGGAGTTTGAGGCTGTAGTACACTATGATCATGCCTGTGAATGGCCACTGTACCCCAGCCTGGGCAACTTAGTGAGACCTTGTCTTTAAAACATATAAACAAAACAAAAAACAAAAAAATCTGCTGCACAGGCCTAGGGTCAAAGCCAACCCAGAAGTAAAGAGAGCCAAAAATCAGAGACAAAGATTCTTTAGGACATCTGAATTGCTGGATCCTGCTAGGCCTAAAAACCTAACAAGTAACTTTTGAAATTCCCAGTTAATTCTAAAGTAAAAAAATAAACTCACTCTGGAAGGCCAAGGTGGGAGGATCGCTTGAGCTCAGGAGTTCGAGATCATCCTGAGCAAGAATGAGACCCCCATCTTCACTAAAAATAGAAAAAAAATCAACTGGGAAACTAAAAGTAGAAAAAATTAGCCAGCCAGTGGCACGTGCCTGTAGTCTCAGCTACTTGGGAGGCTGAGACAGGAGAATTGCTTGAGCCCAGGAGTTTGAGATTGCTGTGAGCTGGGCTGACGCCATTGGTACTCTAGCCCAAGCCACAGAGTGAGACTCTGTCTCAAAAAATAAATAAACTAACTTCTTTAGTTACTGTAATAAATTGCTTCCTAAATCTCAAGAGAAGGGTGATACTGTTCAGTCTTAGCTACTTACTAGATTAATACTTGACTAAGACCTATGTAATGGATCAAATTAATCTTCCCTGTTACTTTGTGGAAGAAATGCATTTAAAGTAGAAAAATAAACTTGGAGGATATTATTTGGCCATAAAAAGGAAATGAAGTACAACATAACTGAGGCTTGAAAAGATGCTAAATGAAAGACGCCAGACCGAAAAGGCCACATATTATATTGTTCCATTTATATGAATTGTTGAGAATAGGCAAATCCATAAAGTAGATTGGTGGTTACCTGGAGCTAGAGGGCAGGGCAGTATTGATTATCTTTTGGAGTGATGAAAATGTTCTGCAGTTAGATAATGGCTATGGTTGCATAACATTGTGAATATTCTAACACTGATTTGTATACTTTAAAATGGTGAATTTTATGTGAATTTGTCTCAGTTTTAAAAAACTTGGGATATGTTAATTGACTCTTTTAATTGACTACTTAAGAATATTAAAATGTACCTGTTATTAGTCAAATGAAAAATGTGGCAATTAGAATTTCTTGGAGGGAATCTATGTAATTCTATTTAAGGTAATCATTCTTTTTAACCAAATTTTTTCTAGAACTTCTGAACATTTACCAGTATCCGTAAATGTTTTCCCACCATAGTTATTTATATCATTGTAGTATACAGGATAATCCTGTATTTATATCACTCAGATAATGTATATAGCCAGTAATATTATTGAATGGAACAAAAGACTTGTGATGTAAGTACATAAGTCTGCATTAGAAGCTATATTTTAACTGTTCTAATTCTATCCTCTCCCCCTGCAAATATTAGGGTAAGAGGGAGAGATGAGCACTGTGTGTCAGCCTCCTCAGCTGTTCTCTAATTGCTAACTTGTAGATTATTTTAAAATGAAATAAAAACTCTGTGTTGCATGATTTCTTCCATTAGGCTCGGTTTTATTCTCCAGCCACCATATTTATTGATGAGATAGATTCCATTTGTAGTCGCAGAGGGACTTCTGAAGAGCATGAAGCAAGCAGAAGGGTGAAAGCAGAGCTGCTGGTTCAAATGGATGGTACGTATGTGAATACTCGTAAACTGACTTGGGGCGGGAGGGTGCTAGGTGTCTCCAGCTCCAGTGGGGTGAGCTCCACCCATAGTGCTAACCCAGGGCTTTTAATAGGTGTTTGTAACTCCAGGTGGACTAGAGGGGCTGGCAAGTAGTTCCTGAGATTGTTAGCAATAAATTCAGTACAGTGACAGTGGTGGCATGTCAGAAATAACACCCACAGGATACCCCTTGGCATATACACTGACCTTATTTTTAGCCATGAAATTGAAATAGAAATAAATACGCATAAATTGGACTTGGAGGTTATGTGTGCTTTTGAAAAAAAATTTTTTTTTTTTTTTTGAGACAGAGTCTCACTCTGTTGCCCAGGCTAGAGTGCTGTGGCGTCAGCCTAGCTCACAGCAACCTCAAACTCCTGGGCTCAAGCGATCCTCCCACCTCAGCCTCCCGAGTAGCTGGGACTACAGGCATGCGCCACCATGCCCGGCTAATTTTTTCTATATATTTTCAGTTGGCCAATTATTTTCTTCCTATTTTTAGTAGAGACGGGGTCTCACTCTTGCTCAGGCTGATTTCGAACTCCTGACCTTGAGCGATCCTCCCGCCTCGGCCTCCCAGAGTGCTAGGATTACAGGCGTGAGCCACCGCACCTGGCCTTGAAAAAAATTTTAAATTGGTATGTAGTTGAGCTGAGCTGGTGTTTTGATTAAATCTATTTTGAGTCATATTTTTGCATACTACAAAACTCATTTTCCTTGGATTACAAATTCACGTATGTACCAGTTAGCTGCCTAAGTCTTAAGGCAGCTCAAAGATTATACTACCTTTATGGTTGTGCTAAATATTTGATGATCTTTAAATGACTGAGCTTTATTTGGTACAATCCAACTTAATATTTTTCCCTCTCCGCCTCCTTACCCCCTGGATTTTAGGTGTTGGAGGTGCTTCTGAAAATGATGACCCTTCCAAAATGGTTATGGTTCTGGCAGCTACTAATTTTCCCTGGGATATAGATGAGGCTTTAAGACGACGTCTTGAGAAACGAATCTATATTCCTTTACCATCAGGTATCTTCATTTAAATCTTGTCAGAAAGCTCCTGTTAATTTTAGGTAGTTTTGTTTAGAGAATTTAAAATTTGGATTTTATCTTATATCCCCTCTTCATACCACCCCTCCAAAAAATAAAATAAAGTTTGGTATTCACTTTCCTTAAGGAGATAAATGTAGAGTATTTTCCCTTTTATTAGTGGTTTGGCTGTATGCCTTGATACTAAGAAATTAAAAATTCAGTGAGATGTATGGCTCTTGAAATGTTAAACAAATGAGCTCTAAGAATTGGAAAACAACTCCTCACACAAAGTAGATTCGAGAAATAATAATACACTGTGTTTATATTGAAGGCTTACATTTTTAAATTTGTTTCTGTCATTAGCAAAAGGCAGGGAGGAGCTATTACGAATAAGCCTACGTGAGCTGGAATTGGCTGCTGATGTTGACCTTGCAAGTATAGCAGAAAATATGGAAGGTTATTCAGGTGCGGACATTACCAACGTGTGCAGGTATGAATTATTTTGGAAACATAGGTTTTTGTGGGTGTAAACTTCTAACATGAAGTTTTTATGTTAAATTAAGATAGATGAAGAATAAAGATTCACACTATAGTCAGAGTCACAAGTTTTGGGTTTAATGTAGTATTAGCAGGTCCTCGTAAGACATTGGGGTATCTTTCATGTCAGTGAAGAATCTACATTTCATTTGAAAGCTACAAGTTCAAGAAGCTATGCTAGAATAATTTGTGCAAAATAGAAAGTAATTGTCTTTGATTCAAAAAACTGGTACATTCCTTCACCTGTGAAACAGGAAATGATTGTGAAATATACTGACCTGGCACACCCACAAAGTAGTCTCATTTTCAGTGAATATACCCTAAATGTGATAGGAACAGCAGTTGAAAGAAAGACTTTCTGTAATCCAGCTGATTTAAGTAGGTTTTGTCCAAATCTATTAGCTCAGATGCTTATTAACCAGCTTGACTGCACTAGTTTCCTCATCTCTAAAGTGAGCATACCACACAGGGTTATGAGGGTTAGAGATAGCACGTGTATACATAAAGCTGGTATCCTGCTATCCCTTTGCATAAATGGTGGCTGCTTTTAAAGATGCAACTTGGTGAAAAGCAAGAGGAACTTGAATCCGAAGTTTCTCTCTTTTTTTTTTTTTTGGTAAAGCACATAGAGAGGAAAAGGAGAAACCGCGTAATTTGATCATCTGGCTTTTATGCTACATGGAGAAAATATTTAATTTTCTGGTTAACAGGTTCTCTTCTGTCTGTGTGATGTTTATTCCTTATTTTATTGAATACTTAAAATGAAATTCACTTGCTAGCTTTATTGTACTCTTTTTCTGGGCTTTTCTATTCAGTGTTAATTATTTAAATTGATTAGTATCCTTATTTTCAGCATGGAGGATTTAACTGCTAAAAACTACAACAGGCCTTGTATTCCAGGAAGATTCTATACAGTACTACATATGTATATGCGATAAGATCATAATTAGAGAATGTTACAACAGATGCATTGAAAATTTTTTTCACGGGTTTTCTGAAAATCTCACAGGTTTTAATTCAACCAAAATAACACTTTGTGTTTTTTTATTTTTTACACTTAAAATGTAGGGATGCATCCCTGATGGCAATGAGAAGGCGTATTGAAGGTTTGACCCCAGAAGAAATCCGAAATCTTTCAAAAGAAGAAATGCACATGCCTACAACAATGGAGGATTTTGAAATGGCTTTAAAAAAGGTTTCTAAGTCAGTATCTGCTGCAGACATTGAAAGATACGAGAAATGGATATTTGAGTTTGGATCATGCTAAATTCTCACATATGAGAAATCTGCCTTAAGTATTTGAAATAATAATTAAATGTAGTAATTCATTGCACTGAGTGCAATATTTTTTTAAGCTTTCATGATGGTAAGATTTTTAAAAAACCTTTATGATTCTGAATAAAGGCAATATTTTTAAGCTGAAAATTTGTTTTATTTAACATTACCAGATTTCTATTTCACTGATCACAAATGCTAACAAACACAAATGTTAACTTAGCTTGGAAAGCTGTCTTTGTTTTTCTTTCCTTTTTTTTTTTCTTGACTATGTTTTTTCCAACTGAATTAGCCATTCATATTGGGATACTGAATAGCCAACACACCACAAGAAGACATCACTCTTGGCTCCCGTTTAAAACCAACAGCTACAATAGCAAACCACCAGTCTCGATTCAGGGCCTAGGAAAGCTGTTTTAACTGCACTTCTAAGTATAGCATCTTCTCTCCTGCTGTCTTGCCGTTCTTACTCATGGGAAGGAGAATAAGATTGGCCTTGCTCTTTAGGTGCCAGTGGATAACTTAAAATCCCTAAACATTTTTACACAAGTAGCTAATTAAAGTATGAGCCAAGCCCAATGTGCCTTCTTTCCCACCAGGTGTTACAGCAGCTTCCCTTCTTTCTGGGAGAGTTTTAAAGACTCTTCATTTTACTGTGCATTTAGAAAGGAAAAAATAGTCTTGCCTAATTTTTTTTTTTTTTCTTTGACACAGAGTCTCAGTTTGTTGCCCAGTCTAGAGTGCTGTGGCATCAGCCTAGTTCACAGCAACCTCAAACTCCTGGGCTCAAGCAATCCTTCTGCCTCAGCCTCCCGAGTAGCTGGGACTACAGGCATGCGCCACAATGCCCGGCTAATTTTTTCTATATATTTTTTTTAGTTGTCCAGTTAATTTATTTCTATTTGTAGCAGAGATGTGGTCTCACTCTTGCTCAGGCTGGTTTCGAACACCTGACCTTGAGCAGTCTGCCCGCCTCGGCCTCCCTGTAATCCTCCTAGGATTACAGGCGTGAGCCACCGCGCGCGCCCGGCCCTAAGTTTTATTCTGCCTACATAAGATGCTGCACTATAGGCAAGTAGGTATTTTTCTAAGCCTTTGCCACTCATTATACTCTAATTAAACTTATCAACTCATGCATACTAAACTCATGCATGCTAAAGGTAATGGTATAAATAAAAGCTAATAAGTGAAATAAAAGTTAATGGTATAGGCCAGGCGTGGTGGCTCATGTTTGTAATCCTAACACTCTGGGAGGCCAAGGCAGGCGGATCGTTTGAGCTTAGGAGTTTGAGACCAGCCTGAGCAAGAGCGAAACCCCATCTCTACTAAAAAATATAAAGAAGTTAGCTGGACAACTAAAAATATATATATAAAAAATTAGCCAGGCATGGCGGTGCATGCCTGTAGTCCCAGCTACTGGGGAGGCTCAGGCAGGAGGATTGCTTGAGCCCAGGACTTTGAGGTTGCTGTGAGCTAGGCTGACACCACCACACTCTAGCCTGGGCAACAGACTGAGACTGTCTCAAAAAAAAAAAAGTTAATGGTATAAAGTTTTAGATAAGATTTCCATTTATGATTACTTAGAAGAAAATAACTTATTGTATCCTCCCAACCAGAGTCTCAGGGATTGAGTGCTTTGCTGTGGTCCCAAGTCTCACTGGGAAGGAGACGCCAGGATAGGAATCTGTGCACTGCAAAGCCTAAGCTCTCCAATAGACCACATGGCCTCCTAAATTTTATTCATTGCTAGAATCTGTAAGTTTATGGTTAATGGAGGAAATAAGACCCTGTGATCATTTGGAGTTAGAACTGGTACATTCTAACAACTTATGTAATGAGGAAGATCATAAAGAAAGTGTTACTAGCTGGTAACTTTAGGATCAAATTATAAATTGCATGCTATTATTTATTTTTCTACAATATGGAGATAGGAGTAATACCTCTGTAAAATGTAATAATTAAAAACAGCTAGGCAAAGTGAAACATCACTCCTTCATTCTACTGTCATCCTTCCCCCCAACACACATACCTACTTAGCCTAAATACAAAGTGGTTTCAAAACCAACCATTACTTACTTGGACAAGGGTTTTAAAATGATGGGTTGCAATAAAAAAAAGTTAACAACAGAAAGTATTACATAAAGATAAGGTATATGTACTAGGTCACATTGTAAAATATGTCAATATATGTGAGATGTTTTAAAAAAGTAAGATAAAACACTGGTAGGGTAAATAGTACTATACCTAGAACCACAAGACCAAGGGCACACTCCAATTCCTTGGTGTCGGTGGACTCAACTGATTTGAGCCTTGGTTTCAGCCAGTGTAAATTAAAGGAGCTATGAGGTAATTTCTCCTGGGCAAAGTTTTTATATAATTATAACCAAAACAGCTGTACTTTTTTCCTCAAAAGAAAAATAGTTTATTTTAGAGTGAGAATATGTCACTACTTTTAAATCCTGGTGCATTCAAGTAGTCTTGGTACAGGATACAATCAAATCACGATACACGTCAATGATTTTATACTGAGTCATACACTTAGTATAAAGGCACATTGTACTGAATAAAAAATAAGTGTTATTAAGTTCTTGAGCTTTTAAATTAGAATTTTATAAAGTGCTTTCCATAAAGTCTTATATATTATAGTAATTAAGTGGATATAATTTCCTTAAAGGCACCTTGAAATGTTACTGGCACGTGGTTTTTTTTTGTTTGTTTGTTTGGTTTTTTTTGGTAATTTCAAACTCTCTTCACATATCTTGTCTTCGATTTTGTTTAAATTTTCTGTAACAATTCATCATCTGAATAGCCAGCCCTTTTAGAGAATAAGGTAAACTTTAACTTGGCACTGTAAAGGTCAATTTTCAGGCAGTCTTAGGAGTTTAACAATTTCTCTAGTGTTTAAACTGATTCTTAATAATTTCTAAAAAATTATATTTAAGTGGCAAATTCCATGATTTGAGATGGTGTTTTAAGTACATGTTTTATCTTCAAGGTTTTCAGCTGTTTTCTCAGGATCATCTGGGTATATGTTGATAGCTGTCACAGGTATAACATTCACTTGATCCCACTGAAGAAGTCCTCTGAAATAGAAGATGATTAATTACTGTCAAAATTAAGTATTTCCTCTGCCCATATTTTGGTAAGGCTACTTCAAGGTTATAAATTAAATATAAACCTTAAGGTCAGGTGCTTTTGTTTCTTTCTATTTAAAAGTTTATAATGGTTGTACAAACTCTGAGCCCAAAGTCACTTTAACCAAACTGACTGAGGGAATGGAAAGGTACAGAGCAAGTTCATGACTTTGTACGGTAGGGCAGGAAAGGATAGGGTAAATACAGATCTCCGAGACACAGAGTTAGGTCTCTAGATATGCCCAGGTTGAGCAAAATGACTAAGCCCAAGCAGCTTTCTAAACAATACTACTGGAACACAACCTTGGATCTTTAGACAGCATTTCTCATTGTTACTTAAAATCTCTGACCAAAGAGTAGGTCTTCAGATTGAATCCAAGACCCTGTATTGTAAGTTCAGTGTTACGCCAATCACAGCACCAACAGAGGCTAGTTGTTTATAAAACTGAACAAGCTGATTCTAAAGTTAATGGGAGAAACTGCGTAAGAATAGCCATAACATTTTTTTAAAAGAATAGCAGGGAGAAGAGAGAGTTGCCCTAATCAGCTATCAAAGGTTTTATTAAAACATAGTAATTAAAACTGTGCTACTGGCCGGGCACAGTGGCTCACGCCTATAATCCTAGCACTCTGGGAGGCCGAGGCAGGAGGATCGCTCAAGGTTAGGAGTTCGAAACCAGCCTGAGCAAGAGTGAGACCCCGTCTCTACTATAAATAGAAAGAAATTAATTGGCCAACTAAAGATATATATAGAAAAAATGAGCCGGGCATGGTGGCGCATGCCTGCAGTCCCAGCTACTCAGGAGCCTGAGGGAGAAGGATTGCCTGAGCCCAGGAGTTTGAGGTTGCTGTGAGCTAGGCTGACGCCACAGCACTCACTCTAGCCTGGGCAACAGAGTGAGATTCTGTCTCAAAAAAAAAAAAAAAAGTGAGCAAAAGATATGGAGAGAAACTTTTCAAAAGAAGGTAGATTAATGGCCAACAAACATGAAAAAAATGCTAAACATCTCTAATCAGGGAAATGCGAATCAAAACCACAATGAGATATCACCTAACTCCAGTGAGAATGGCTTTTATCAAAAAGTCCCAAAACAGGCAGTGGCTCACCAAAAATAAAAGAAAAATTTAAAGAAAAGAAAAAAAGTCCCAAAACAACAAATACTGGCATGGATGCAGAGAGATAGGAACATTTATACACTGTTGATGTGACTGTAAACTAGTACAACTTCTGTGGAAAGTAGTATGGAGATACCTTAAAGAACTAAAAGTAGACCTACCATTTGATCCATCAATCCCCCTACTGGGTATTTACCCAGAGGAAAAAAGGACATTTTATTAAAAAGACACTTGCATCCGAATGTTTATAGCAGCATAATTTATAATTGTAAAGATGTGGAAACAGCTCAAGTGCCCATCAATACATGAGTGGATTAATGAAATGTGGTATATGTGTACCATGGAGTACTACTCAGCCATAAAGAAGTGGTGAACTAATACCTCTTGTATTAACCTGGATGGAATTGGAGACCATTCTTCTAAGTGAAGTATCACAAGAATGGAAAAACAAACACCACATGTACTCACCATTAAATTGAAACTAATTGAACAACACTTATGTGCACATATGGAAATAAAACTCATTGGAAATCAAGCAGATGGGAAGGGGGAGGAGAGAATGAGTAAATTCACACCTAACAGGCACAATGCACACTATCTGGGTGATGGGCACATTTATAACTTTGACTCAAAATGTACAAAAGCACTTTATGTAATCAAAACATTTGTACCCTGTAATACTCTGAAAAAAAAAAACAAGCCATAGTTTGTTGAGAGAGATCGATTCAGAACTTGTTCCTGAGCATTGGAGCTGCCCATACCCCTTACCAACTGGAGAATTTTCTCCAGTAAATCTTGGCAGACATAGGAAAGAATAGAGATGGTGGCTGATTGGGTTAATACGAGATTAGGGATTTGGATTGGGGCAAGTTTCCTACTCTTGCCATGTATAGGCCCTTCAAGGGTCTAGTCTCTGTCCCCTGTACTACAAGTTCAAATACAAAGCTCCCTTCTCTTTGGCTGGGTGAGGTGGCTCATACATGTAATCCTAGCACCCTACGAGGCCGAGGTAGGAGGATGGCTTGAGTTCAGGAGTTTCAGACCAGCCTGGGCAACATAGTGAGACCCAAGGGCAGGGACTGGCACTTCTGGCACTTAGGAAGGGAGAAAGGATAAGGGGCAGAAAGAAATGCCTTTAAAGAGTTTCATGATGTAGTGGGAATGACTCCTAAAAGGCAAGAGAATTTTATCTCTAATCCTGCCTCTGCCATCACTTCCCTGGTGGCCTTGAGCAAGTCTCTTTCATTCTCTATAAAGTGACAAGTTGAACTAGATGATCTTAAAGATCACCTCCATCTCAAAAAGTTTATTCTCCATAAGGAGAGCAACCATATATATATATATATTTTTTTTTTTTTCTGGTCTCCCCAGCATCTAGCACAGTGCCTGGCACATAGTAAGGATTCAGGAAATGTTGCAATTAGAGAATGAATGAATAAATAATTGAACAAACAAAATGCCAGAAAAATGAAGTTATTAGACATGGCCAGACATTAAAAGGATTTGTTCTGCAAAATTTGGATCCAGTCAAAAGGCTGCACTCAAGGAGCCAGAAGGCCACACATGTGGCCCCAAGGCCATAGGTTCCCCACCCTGGGAAGGCTTTAGCCTAGAAATGAATAAAGGTAAATAAAGAAATGATCAGAGGACCAGATGTTTTAAATGGATAGCAGAATCCTGGAATTCTGACCCAGTCTCTTTTCTCCAAGCCAAGAGAAAATTGGTCCAACACATTAAGCAGTTATCTTAACTACCAGATTGGCGAGGTGATTCTGGGTGGGCAGTAGACATGGATCTGAGAGATAGAGTGACTGCACCAAGTCACACAGGAGCAGCCCGTGAGGCCAGGAGGCAGGCCGTGGGGCTTGCCTGACCTCAGCTGCACATTCCCCTTCTGCCACCCTTGTCATGCTTATCCCTGCCTCCAAAGCCCACACATCCTGGCACCCCGCCTGGATCTCTCTCACCTCCTCGGTTTCTCCTATGGGTTCATCAAGCCCACTGCTGATTTATTGTCCTGAAAGGCCCCTCTCCTCCCCCAGCACTCCAAGGGAACTGAACTTCAAATGTTATCATAAGTAGCCAGCAGAGGGCAAAAAGTCTTTGAATATGTTGGAATCCCTGAAAAAGCCTCATTCTTTTACCTACCTACCTCCCGCCTTCTCCTTTTGGGAATGAAAGGGAAGGACCCAATGAGGCATTTTTTTTTTTTTTTTCCAGTTAGGACTGAGATCATGTGGAGACAGGATGAGGGGTGGTGAGGGCATATCCCAGGACCTATAGCTCTGAAACAGGGTTTGGGGACAAAAGTAGAGTCAGGGTAGTGTTGAGCTCTGGCTCCACAGATTGGAGCAGGAAAGGTGAAAGGGCAGTGGGGATGACAGAGGTTAGCAAGACTACAGGGACAGAACTGAGGCATGCCCAGGTCCATTCGGTATTCCCAGTGGGGAGGGAACAGGAAGCTGTGACTTTCTCTCTCCTTTCCCTCCCCGCTCTTAGCCTCAAGGTCACTTGCTGCCAAGATGAATTCCAACCTGTTTTAGTTGGCAGTGTTCCCTGAGTGTGATAATAACTGCTCAGTATCCTGCTCCCTTCCACCGCGGACACCCAAAACGTCTCCTTTGAAATAATCATCATTCATGCAAAGACATACAAAGAGCTGTTTCACATGTATTACCAATTCTGTGAAGCGGAGACTTTTATCTGAAAATTTTAAGCAAGGAAACAGGCTCAGCGGAGTAAAGTAGCTTACCCAGGTACCCAGCTAGTGAGTAGCAGGCCTGGGACTCCAGAGTCTCGGCTCTTTCTTCTCTAACACCATTCTGATTCCCTGCCTCTGGGCCCCCTCCCAGGCCCCTTCCCCTGGGCCCCAAGTGAGCACTTTCTGCAGAGAAGGGGGTGTGTATGTGGGGCTCTGCACAGTTAGGAATACAGGAGGCTGTAGTCTGTTTCCTGTCATCCCTGGGACAGGGAATTCCTAGCTTCCTCTCTGGGGTGAGGGGTTGGGGCCGCCCTCCACAGTGGGGTAACTCCCTCTTCTCCCCTCCTTCTGTGCCGGTATAGAGCCCTTCTCTCTCACACACACTCTCTCTCTTTCTGTCTGTCTCATCCGAGTTGGGGCTCTTCCCTGACCTGCCCCACCCACCACAAATGAATCTGGACCAAGGAAGGAGTGGGTTGTCCCATCCACATCCCTCCCTCTGAGATGTGGGCGTGGGCCAGAGCTCCTGGCAGCTAACCACAAACACACTCTCAGATCTAGAGCCTCCCGCTGACAGCCTGCAGTGGCCTCTGTCAGTCTGGCAGGTACCTGTGGATCTCTCTGCTCAGCACCAACCTCTGATGCCCTGCGATGCCCACACCCAATACCTCTGCCTTTCCACCCACATTCTTCTGGGTCAACACCTCTGGAGGCAGCGTGCTGAGTGCTGATGATGCTGCTATGCCTGCTAAATTCCTAGCTCTGAGGGTCATGGTTGCCCTGGCCTATGGGCTTGTGGGGGCCATCGGCTTGCTAGGAAATTTGGCTGTTCTGTGGGTACTGGGTAACTGTGCTCGGCGAGCCCCTGGCCCACCTTCAGACACCTTTGTCTTCAACCTGGCTCTGGCGGATCTAGGGCTGGCACTCACTCTCCCCTTCTGGGCAGCCGAGTCGGCACTGGACTTCCACTGGCCCTTTGGAGGTGCCCTCTGCAAGATGGTCCTGACGGCCACTGTCCTCAACATCTACGCTAGCATCTTCCTCATCACGGCGCTGAGTGTTGCTCGCTACTGGGTGGTGGCCATGGCTGCAGGGCCAGGAACCCACCTCTCACTCTTCTGGGCCCGCGTGGCCACCCTGGCAGTGTGGGTAGCGGCTGCCCTGGTGACGGTGCCCACGGCTGTTTTTGGGGCTGAAGGTGAGGTGTGGGGTGTGCGCCTCTGCTTGCTGCGTTTCCCCAGCAGGTATTGGCTGGGGGCCTACCAGCTGCAAAGGGTGGTGCTGGCCTTTGTCGTGCCCTTGGGCGTCACCACCACCAGCTACCTGCTGCTGCTGGCCTTCCTGCGGCGGCGGCGACGGCGACGGCAGGACAGCAGGGTAGTGGCCCGCTCTGTCCGCATCCTGGTGGCCTCCTTCTTCCTCTGCTGGTTCCCCAACCATGTGGTCACTCTCTGGGGCATCCTGGTGAAGTTTGACCTGGTGCCCTGGGACAGCACTTTCTACACCATCCATACTTACGTCTTCCCTGTCACTACTTGCCTGGCACACAGCAACAGCTGCCTCAACCCTGTGCTGTACTGTCTCCTAAGGCGGGAGCCCAGGCGGGCTCTGGCAGACACCTTCCGGGATCTGCGATCGAGGCTGTGGCCCCAGGGCCGAGGCTGGGTGGAACAGGTGGCCCTAAAGGAGGTAGGAAGGCCGTGGGTAGTGAACACCCTCCCGGAGAGTGGCCCATCTACCATGCTTACCAACCTGGACAAAGGGACACCCGGGTGAAGGGTGCAAGCTGAACACTCTCCTTTCTGAGATCTCAAAGGTATAGGATCCTTGCATCCCAGGGCGAGGCTGCCCTGTCTGCCAGGCTGCAACCACCTCAGGGAAAAGTCTGATCTTTGATCCCCAACTCTGGGTGTGGGGGAGGCGGGGGCCCGCATCAGGACTGGGTGTGACAAAGCTTAAGTCTCTATTTGGAGGTGGGAAAGAGGAGGCTCTGAGAATAAACTTCTGGATTATCCACAAATTGTCTTGACCTTTTATCCCAGCTCCACCTCCCGTTCAGTGTGGAACAAAAGGATTTGTTGCCCCATTTCTGCTTTCTGTAAGAATTCCCGATTTTCCCTAAGGATTCCAGGCTAATGGATCAGAGGTCAGTGCCCATCTCTTTCTGTCTGTCCTCCCTATCCCTCCACCCTCACCTCAAAACAGGGTTTCCCGTGTCCTTGTACCAAGGCCAAAAATGCCCTCTCCCTCTGGCCATTCCCACCATCTTACCTTATCAGATGCTTGCTACCTGCAGAGGTCTCAGCTGCAAAAGCTGTAGTTCCCCTGCAGGGATGCCAGGTGTGGGGTCCCTGGTGCTGGAATCCCTGGCACCTGCCAGGTTCTGGGTATAAAACCCTAGTGCTGACTAGGAGTAACTGTGGTGTCTCCCTTTAAATCAGGATTTGAAGGGACAAGTGAAGATAATGACAAAGACTTGGGTGGGGCAAAGGGAGGTGAGAAATACAGAAAGGATTGGGAGATCAGGCTGAAGGTAGGGCTAGAGAAGTGGAAATCACAGAAAGTTGGTGCTATTGATTTGGGTGTCAGAGCACCTGGATATGAACCTTTACCTTGGGCAAATTATTTTATCTCTCGGTATCTCAGTTTTCTTATCTGTAAAATGGGCTATTGAGGATTCAACTGCCTGAAGTATAGTGTTTGCTATTATTCTTGTACCTTGTAATGGAGACAGAGAAGGAAAAGGAGGAAATGAGGGGACAGCTGGAAGATGCAGACAGGGAGCCATGAAGGTCTCATCTGGAATGTGTTTACATGCTCTAAGTGGGGTATAATGAAACCGAGGGGTTGGCCCCTCAAGCCCCTCTTGAAGGTATATTCTCCAGGGCAGGGGCTCCCTTTTGATTTCCATGTTCATTGTGACTCATCAGTGATAATAAAAGTTAGTCATCAGAAGGGACTTCCTGGGGAGCAGCCCCTAGAAAGAAGGGAGGAGGCAGAGGAAAGATAAGGTGGAGCTTCCACTTCCATTGTCCTTGCTCCTCGCCTCACCAAGCTCTCTAGCCTGTCTTGTAACCCAGGGCAACACTGGCTGCTCAAGGTCCTGGAGCAACAGCTGGGAGCAGTGAGTGGGGACCCCTGCCCCAGTTCCATTCTATTGCTGAGCAGAAGAGGCTCTAAAGAGCCACCCAATTCACAACATATTAAGCAATGTGAAAGAGATTTAACTAGCCTCTTGATGTTTAATTTCCTCTTTTTGATAATGTTTAAACTGGTCCCCAAACTCCAGGTCTGTACTCAGCCAGTTCAGGAGGATGGAAACTCTTCCCCCACCTAAATATCCCTCTTCCCACCCCCAGCAGCTCCTGTTAGCTTTGCTGGGTTCCGGATATTGGCTCCTCTGGGGGTATCTCTGCTTTATGGGACCCGGAGGTAAATATTGACAAAGTTTACATAGGTCCAAGTCAGAGATGAATGAATGCACACAGACCTACCTTTGGAAGTGGCAGAGGGAGGGGAAGGTGCAGGGATGAAGGCTGGAGAAGGGAGGGCTGGGCATGGCAGGAGGCTTGTGCTCTCAGAATGGAAGGAAGGCAATGTTTTGGGGAGAAGGTGGGCCCTGGCTCCCTGGAGCACAAAGCCAGAGGGCTCTGAAACTGCAGTTTAGGAGGGATAGAGGTTAAGACTGAGTTCCCAAACATGGGATTAGGGAGGGGACAAGAGACAGAATGATCAGGGACCCAGCTCTCAGGAACCCACAGAGAAATGCTTTGATGCCACGTTTCAGGGATGAAGGCGAGGAGAGGTTTTGGTAAAGGGAAGGCAGAAGGGACAGCACTGCTGAGAACAAGGCAGTGTTGCTCACCAGTCAGCTGTGGGCTTCACACCTACTTCACACAGGGATCTGTCTCCAGGTTTCACTGTTTCTCTCCTGACTGGTACCCCTCGCTGGACCCGTGGAGGGTGTTGATAGAAACTGCCCTCCCCTTCTTGGTGGTCACTGCATGCTATCAACTATCTCCACCCCACCCACCAGCCTTCCTCCCTCCGCTCCACCTTTACAGCTTTGGGTCCCGGCTGCTATGGCAGACACCTGCTAAGCCATCTGTCAGTTGTGTTTGAAACCTGAACCACTGGTATTTTTAGGCAGAGTAGCCAAGAGGGGGTAAGTGGAATATTGAAACTAAGAGGGCTGGCCCCTTCCTGGCCTGGCAACCTTTCTGCACCCAGGTTTCCCTGTCTGTCAAGTGAAAACTGAAAACAATTCCTCCTTCCCAGGATTCCTGTAATGGATGATTCCTGTAATGCACCTTGTAAAGGCCAGATGCTGGTGGGTGAGAGTTACAGGAGTGGAGGGTGCTGGCTGCTCCCTGAGCCATGTGATTTCAATTCCTCTTTCTAGCTGAGGTTCTGCTGAGGTCCTGAGCCCCATTCTTGTCATCTTCCCTACAGGCTCCAACAGGGATGTGCACACATGGCAGCGTTTATATAACCCCAGACGCTCCCCTCTTTCCCTCCCTCCCACCAGCAGCCCCAAAGTTGGGTATCAACCAGAAACAGGAAGTAACCAAAACTGAGAACTGAAACCAGCTAATCCCTCACTGCCTCTCAAAGAGGCAAAAAGCAAATGAGCAGCTCCTGGGAGGGTCACCCCAAGGCACTGACACTAAGGAGATGAACAAGGGCAGGGTGGGGGCTGCATCTGGAAATGAACATTGAGGCGGAGGCTGACAGGAAATGCACTGAAAGGGGACAATGGGCTGAGACTTCTGAGGACCGCATACAAGTAAGATGAAAACAAGTCCTCTGATATTGCAGTCCCCAACACTGGAACCTGACTGAGTGCCCCTTCATTTTTATCCTTGTATTTAAAACAGAAGATTCAAATTAAAACAGAACATTTGCAGCAGCTACTTTTGTTAGTGCCCCTCTCTTCAGTGAGGCAGAGACTGCCCTACGGTGAGAGGGAAAGTCCCCTTTCAGAGGGACGCTGGTCACTGCCCTGCTCTCCCCTCACCATCACCCTCAGAGCTGACAGACATTATGAGAGACAGCACCTCATGGGGTTCCAAGTCTTTAATGTTCCCTGCTTGATCTTTTTTTGCTTTGTTTTGTGTTTTAACACCAAATTGGCAGAAAAATGGCCGGGGCTGGTGGGCACGGGGCAGTCCATTGAAAAATCCCCAAATGTCACACTGAGGCTTCAGGTCATGGTTGCTGAGGTGGAAGACGAGGTCAGGGTTCCTAGAGATTTCCCAGCCCACCCTAGAACGTTTTTGCAAATGGCTGGGGAAGAGGTCAGTATAGGTCCTCCATTACCGTTGATGAAGGGAGAAGTCGTTTTCTCCCCCACCCTCAACTTGTTCAGAGATGTGGAAGTAGAAGGCTGCGATCTCTAATTGCCTACAATCTTCTCTTAAAAATATATAACACGTGCAGTTGGCTTTGGTACAAAAAAGAAAAGAAAACAACAACATAACATTCTGGTCCCTGTAGATTTTTTTTCCCCTCACCCCTAACAAACCATTATGGCACCCCGACTTCTATCCCATCAACTCTAGGAAGCCAGGTTATCGCCCCAGGGCTCCCATAGAGGACAGAGAGAAGGGAGGACAGTGGTAAGAAGTGGAGGGGACAGGGCAGAGGGACATGGCCCTGCCCACAGCCCTCCTTAAAGGGCAGTAGGGTCTTGTGGCTGCAGCCTCTCCTCCAAGATGGGGGATGCTGGGGAGAGGTGTTAGGGCTAGAACCCGGCAGCTGCATGGTTAAGCCTGAATATACCCCAGTAGTGTTAAAGGACAAGGCCCCCTGATCCCTATGGCTTGGTTCCCATGTCCCTGGTCCTTTAAAACCCATAACTCCCCCGTAACTAATAAACAATAAATAAATAAATTTTCCTAAAGTAGAGGGAAGAAGGCATGAAAAACTGGCATCTGTGGTGGAGCTTTGGATGCCACCTGGGGGTATTGTGGCCTAATTCCCCCAGCTTCTTAAATGGCCCCAGGTATCCAAGGATCCCAAGAGCTGGCAAGAACAATCAGCAGTTCTTTCAAATGTTCCCTCATCATTGGCAAATTGGAGTCCCCAAGGTTTGCCCCCCTCAGTAATGTTCTTCAGTGGGGCACAGGGCAGGGGCAGGGGCCCCCTTAGCTCTCTGAGGCTATAGGCTCCCCGTCGCGGCTCTCCGTCTCCTCCGGGATGTCCTGCATTCGGGTGAAGTCTGGAGAGGGACAGGGCAAAGCCAGTTATTCGGTGGGGGCTCCCATGAGGAACTGCACCCCCACAATAATGCCTCCCCATCTGCGGGCCCAGGGGCTCTGAGGGTTGTGAAGGATGGCAGAGGTCTGTGAGTCCTTGGAGAAGGGGAAAACCCGTCAACAAAGTAACCACGTACCCACACCTATGTAT
This sequence comes from Lepilemur ruficaudatus, assembly GCA_963574885.1. Classification (NCBI taxonomy): domain Eukaryota; kingdom Metazoa; phylum Chordata; class Mammalia; order Primates; family Lepilemuridae; genus Lepilemur; species Lepilemur ruficaudatus. The sequence goes on from CAUYRT010096048.1 coordinate 30,765, forward strand.
ACACCTGATACTCTTTTTAAGATACAATTTGACTAATAAAATACAAAACACTTTAAGATTATAATATGAGGTCACAATAGCTTTTGGTTACCTTCCATTTCCTGAACCAACTATAAGAACTTGGAGGTCTTTGAAATTTTTTTGCTTTAAAAATCTATCTGTTGGCCAGGCGCAGTGGCTCACGCCTGTAATCCTAGCACTCTGGGAGGCCAAGGCAGGCGGATCGCTCAAGGTCAGGAGCTCGAAACCAGCCTGAGCAAGAGTGAGACCCCATCTCTACTAAAAATAAATTAATTGGCCAACTAAAAATATATAGAAAAAATTAGCCAGGCATGGTGGCACATGCCTGTAGTCCCAGCTACTCGGGAGGCTGAGGCAGGAGGATTGCTTGAGCCCGGGAGTTCGAGGTTGCCGTGAGCTAGGCTGATGCCACGTGCCACGGCACTCTAGTCCAGGCAACAGAGTGAGACTCTGTGTCGAAAAAAAAAAAAAAAAATTTAAAGGAACAACAGACAAAAGGTACAACAGTTTTGTGTGTGTGCCGCCAGCAATAGACTCCACTGACCCTGAGTGGGAGAGCTTCATAGCTCTCATCCTTTCTACACTAGACTCTATTATGAAAAATAAATTTGTTTGCCTAATTTATAAAGAATTTTACTTCCAGCAATCTCAGTGGATTTTCACAACCACCCTGTGAGGTAAGCTCATTTTACCAATGAATAAAACCATAGTTCAGAGAGGGTAAGTGACTTTTCTAGATCACACAGTAAGTAAGTAGCAGAGCCCTGACTAATAAATCTCCTACATTCTCAATGCTTCTGTTTTAAACAATATTAATAGGTAATTTCTAAAAAGTCTACCCTACTCCTAAAATTCAAGCAGTTGTGTGGCTAAGAGTATCTTCTTTGTCCATTAAAAGCTGGAAAATTTGGGAATTTAAAAAAAAGTTATTTTAGGTACCCTTTCAACTCTTAGCTAACTTTTTTTTCCCACTCTTAGCACCAATTTCTTTATAGTTTTTTTCTATCCCCACCTTAAAACCTGCTTTCGAGAACTATACTGCATATGACTCCCAGTAAGTTATAATGAATAGTAAGTTTGAAATGTCATCGCTCCCAGGAATACATTCCACACATTTTACACATATCTAACTGCTAAGCCTTGTGAGGACTCTCAGCAGAGCATTTCAGGCAGCCATCAGGAGGTGGCAGAGGTGGCTTTGGGAGAGTGAGGTCTTCTCACCACCACCCCATGCCATCTCCCAGTTGACCTACATCACCCCATGGAAGTCTGGTTCCGAATTTCACACTGCACTTGGTTATATTGTCTCCAAGGAAGAATGTTTTCCAAAAGCTCTGCTAGAGTAATATGCTACTATTTGAAGAGACTCAGTATAGATTAGTTATTAGTTTAGGATTCTCATATGTTCTCAGTTTCCTAGGAAGTTTCCTCAATGCTCACTCACTCACATCCTGACCACTGTCTCTGGGATGAGCCACTTGGCAACAGCCATTTTCAGGACTCCCAAAAGCCGGAAGAACAGATTCTCAGGCAAAATCCTTTAAAATTTTATTAAAACAGTAGCTGTAGAATGTCCTTCATACAATCACACAAGAAGCATTTGTTGAACTCTACCACGTAGTATTGCTCGTACTGTAGAAATATCAACAAAATAAGACAGTGCCTTTGGTCTCGGGGCAGCTCATAGCTCAGCAAGAGAGACCTGTAAACACTACAATAAAATGTGGTACAAAAAACTACAGAAGAAGTTAGAATAATACACAATGGAAAGATAGATAAAAGAGCAATTCATTCTTCTGCTAGGAGGGAGGGGAGAGTGGGTTCAGGGACACTTCAGAAAGTTGGTGCCAACTCTCTGAAGTTGAGTCTCGTGAGATATTGACAATTTCCTCCTCCTTCTCTTCCTCTTTTTCTTCCTCTTTTTAATAGACTTTATTTTTAGAGCAGTTTTATGCTCACAGCAAAAGTAAGTGAAAACTACAGAGATTCCCTTTTTTTGTTTTTTGGGGTTTTTAAACATATTATGGGGGTACAAATGTTTAGGTTACATATACTGCCTTTGTCCCACCCAAGTCAGAGCTTCAAGTGTGTCCATCCCTGGACGGTGCGCACCACACCCATTAGGTGTGAATATACCCGTCCCCTCCTCCCCCTCCCATAGAGAGATTTCCCATACACTCCCTATCTCCACACAGGCACAGCCTCCCCCACTATCACATCCAAACCAGAAAGGAGCACTTGTTATAACTGATGAACCCACGTTGACGCATTATCACCCAAAGTCCAGAGTCTACATTAAGGTTCACTCTTGGTGGTGTACATTTTATGGGACTTGACAAATTATCATGACATATATCCACTATTATACAGGGTGTCCAAAAAGTCACCATACATAGGGAAAATGGGAAACTGTAGCTAAATATACCTTTATTTACACAATATTCATTACAAAATTTTTCCTTTGTATGGAGACTTTTGGAACACCCTGTAGTATCACCCAGGATAGTTTCACTGCCCTGGAAACCCTCCTCCCCACTCACCCCTGACAGTCACTGTTACCTTTACCGTGTCCACTGTCTGGCCTCTTTCAGAATGTCATATAGTTGGAATCATACAGTACGTAGCCTTTTCAGATTGGCCTCTTTCACTTAGAAATACGCATTTAGGTTTCTTCCATGTTTTTTCATGATTTGGTAGCTCATTCTTTTTAGTGGCAAATAATATTCCATTGTCCGGATGCACCACAATTTACTTACCTACTTAAGGATATCTTGGTTGCTTCTAATTTTGGCAATTATGAAAAAATCTGCTATAAATTTCTTTTAAAACTCTTTGTTGAGACATAATTCACTTATTGTACAATTCACTCATTAAAAATGTAAAAGTCAATAGCTTTTAGCTTATTCACAGTGTTATGAATCCATCACCACAATCAATTTTGGACCATTTTCATCACTCCAAAAACAAACCCTATTCCACTGAGCCTTCACCCTTCAATATTTGCATCCCCCCCCACCCTATGTCACTATTAATCTACTTTCTGTCTCTATAGATTTGTCAATTCTGGACATTTGATAAAAACAGAATGATATATTATGTTGCCTTTGTGACTTCTTTCACTTAGCATGTTTTCAAGATTCATCTGTGTTGTAGCATGTGTCAAACATCATTTCTTTTTATGGCCAAATAATATTCCATTTTACAAATATACATATTTTGTTTATCCATTGATTAGTTGTTAAACATTTGAGTCATTTCCACTTTTTGGCTATTATGAATAATGCTGCTTTAAACAATCTTGTACATGTTTTTGTGTGGACATATGTTTTTATTTCTTGCTTATTGATTTTTGCACTAAGTTAAAGTCACACTTTGCCTAAGCTTGATGCTCTGAGATTTTTGTAGTATAACCATGTTAGAATCCCTATAAAATGAGAGCTTTGGGGTCTAAATACATTTTTTATCAAGTGTCTGGGTTCATCAATCTTCCCTCCTGCCAACACTCTCAAAATTAGCCCTTGAATCAGCAGGAATAACGTCTATGCATAATGCTTAACATTTAAAAGTAATGAACACTTTATGTTCTAAAGGTTCTATTCTTAGTAAGTTAGAAAGGGGTGTGGGAAGGGGAAGTGCAATTCAGGCAGAGAGAACATGAGCAAACCTACTACATCTATAAAAGTACATGCCTGGTCACACTAAAGCATAGGCTATGTTTCTAAGGATGAGATTAGCAAAAAAATTAGGCTGAAAAAGCAGAAGGGGGCCCACCTGTGAAAGACTTTGAATAACAGTTTAAGAAGCTTGACATTTATACTGAGCTCAGGGGGAAGCCAAGATCTTCTTAACCAGAAGAATAGCACACCCAGATCTGTGTTTTGGAAAGATGACTGGCAAAGAGAAGCCAGTGAGCATTCCTTCATGGGGAAACATGCAAATTAATCACGAGATCACACAGGACTCTTTCTAATGTGCATGATAGAAAACCAGATGAATTCTTGTTTAAGCACAATTTTTAATGTATGAGCTTATATTTCTCCCCAATATAGGAGTATATCCAGCTTCTCACTTGCCATCCCTTGCTTCTTCTTTCTAACCATTCACTCACTCTCAGGCCATGTCTCTGGGGGTCGAAGATGGCAGGAAAAAAAGGAAAATCATGGTCCCAGCATTCCCAACTAAAGTCTCAACATTCAGGTGTATGGGACCAGCTTAGGTCATAGGAACATCCCTGAAATAATCACTAGCAACCAGAGAATGCTACTGACCTATCTAAGCCAGGATACTCAAAGTATAATCTGTGGATCAGATTATACACATTTTTGTTACCATCTGTGACAAGATAAGTATAAAAATTGAGAATGTTAAAAATTTTTATTGTAATTTGACAGGATAACTGAATCTAATAATAAAAAATTGAGGCTCATATTGTGTATGTCTTTGTTTAGTGTGTCAGTTTTTCAGTGATTCATTTTTCTTGCATTTTACACAAGTATCAGTACACAGTGGATAGGGGAGAAGCTCTTTCGCTTGAGATAGTTGGAGAAACTGTAGTCTAATGCACATGCTCTACTGTGAAGCCTTGAGGTGATGGTTAATTTTATGTATTAACCTGACTGCATCATGAGGTGCCTAGATATTTAGCTAAACATTATTTCTGGGTGCGTCTGTAAAAGTGTGTCCAAATGGAATTAGGATTTGAATGAGTGGACTCAGTAAAGCAGATGGCGCTCCCCAATATGGGTGAGCATCAGTCGATCTCTTGAGGACCTGAATAGAACAAAAGGTGAAGGAAGGAAGAATTCACCCCTTTTTGCTGCCTTCCTGCTTCAGCCAAAGCATCAGTCTTCTGCCCTCAGACTGCGACTTATACCACAGACTCCCCTGACTCTCAGGCCTTCAGCCTTCGACCGAACCACACCATCAGCCTTCCTGGGTCTCAGCTTGCAGATGGGAAATCAGGGAACTTATTAGTCTCCACAATCACGTGATTCTTCCTAATAAATCTCTTTATGTGTGTATGTCTATTTATACATATATATACACACACACACACACATATGTATATCTTTTATATATATCTTTTTGGTTCTGTTTCTCTGGAGAACCCTAATATGGTGGAGGTGTCAACATCTTGCAAGCACATGGGGAGACTGCTGGGGAGAACTTTCCCTCTTGCCATGAGAAAGGACAAAGACAAATGTCCACTAATCATCCTGGGGCCTAATTTGGAGAGGGAGGACTCTCCCAGGCTTACTTTGGCTCTCCTATTTTCTCTTGCTTTCCTCCATATTGACCCGCCCTTATCTGGAGTCTCCGATAACAATTTACTTTGCAAAGCTTTGGATACGGCCGTAGTTATAACAAGCTAAACATTACATGGGCATTTGCCGACCCTCCCCATTGGAACTTTTATTACTAGAATCAAAGTATTCAAATGGCTCTCCTTAGCCATTAACAGCAAAACAACTTAGAGCTAAACCAACACAAGGTAATTACTAAATAGAGCCGAATTCCTTTGCTATGCTCTTGGCACTGAGGTATGCAAACTCCAGAGTCCTATAAGAGTTCTGAAGGCAAAAAAATGTTCAAGACAAATTTCAGGGATCGAAGTTTCTCATTAAAAATACATTTTAGAAAATTGTTTTAGGTTAACCTGCTAGGGCAGCTGTATGGGGAGGAAACGTGCTCAGCCATTTGGCAACTTGAGGTTTGCGTTTTTCTTTTAAAATAAAATGGGAACAGTAAGAACACAATTAAAAATAAAATTAAAAAACAGACTCTAAAAAAGTATTCTGATTCTTTTTCTAATTAAAGCTCTGCAATTAAAGCTTTGCTGGAGAGCAACCTGTCTTTTTAATCTCCCTGTCCGGGAAGGCCTAATACAGGCAACAGGAGGTGACTCGTCTGCCACTCTTGGAAGTGACCTTGGAGAACCTTCTCGTCCGACTGAGAAATCCAGTCTGGCTTCCTCATTTTACAAATTGGAAACTGAGGCCAAGGAAGGTTTATTTCTTTTCTCCTTAATTTTTTTTGGGGGGTGTGTGTGTGTTCTCTCAGGGAGCCTGGAAATTGGACATCCACACAGTTTTAACATAAATTAGACACACAATTTGAGACTTCTTCCTTTCTAAGACCCTAAATCACCTTCTAGTACTAAGCCAAGGGCTCAATAAAGCACCAAATTTTATTTACTGCTTCCTTGAAATATGTAATCTTTGCCTAAGTGAACTTCACAAACAGTTGAGATAGTAATGCCTTTTTTGTGAAAATATGCCTTCATGCCTTCTGCAGTAAAATAAGATGAATTCAACTTCAACATTCTTTGATGACCCAAGTTATTCTAATAAACAACAATTGTGGTGTTCCAGAGGAGCAGGTGTAAAGAGTCTGGGACACAGTTACCAGCAGTGGCCCCCAAACCTGCCATCATTAAAAAAAAAAAAAACTTTCACTTGTATTTTGATAATTTACCTCTTCTTTATGTAAATATGGTGATTGCTTATCAAATACATACAAGCAGTGCCAATTAGACCTATGACAGAATTGCCTTTAGCAGGTCGCAGGGCTCCTCTTAAGAGTTAAAGTACTTAAGATAACTTTTTATACCCTTTGGTGGTGAAGGAACCATAAGGAGGACATGGAATGAAACTAATGTTTGGTGGGTTCTTAGTATGTGAATTCTTAATATTTCACTTATTCCATTTTCTAATTATGATATGAGGTAAGAAATATTTTTTTCAATTTACAGAGAAGAATGCTGAGACTCAAATTAAATAAGTAGTCCAAGTTCACACAGCTAAACAGTGACAAAGTGAGGATTTGAACCAAGCTTACTGTGGTCACAAGCCTTCATCCTCACTCTATACCATGCTATCCCAGAGTCTAGAGTCCTCCATTACCATATTGACAGTTGTCTTTTGCTATATTACAAACCATCCCAAAACTTAATGGCTTAAAACAATGACCATTTTATTAGCTCACAATTTTACAGATTGGGCTGGCCTTAGCTGGGTGATTCTTCTGTTGACCTTGCATGGTGACTCCATATGGACTCATCCAGCTGGGTGGGCCAGCAGTGTCCTGGGCTTGGCTGGGACACTGGGGTGGCTGGGCTTTTCTCTCTCCCTCTGTGGTCTCAGAGCCTTTCCCTCTTATGTTGCTCCTCCTGTGGTCTCGCCACAGAGCTTCTCCAGCAAAGTAACAAAATTCTTATGTATTAATTCAGGGATCCCAAGAGCACAAAAGCAGAACTTCTTAAGGTTTAGATCAAGAACTGACATAGCAACACTTCTGTCACTTTCTGTTGGTTAGAAAAAATTACAGTCCCAACTCAGATTCAAATAGAGACAACTTATGTAAGGGCAGATACTGGAAGATGTGAACCCTTGGAAGCCAATAACGCATCAGTTGTTAGATAATGTGGTTACCATAATCTTCAGCATTGGCAACACCAAGATTGCTGTTTCTTCTGTTCCCTACACTTTTCTTATGTCCAGTTCTTTCCTTCTGTTTGTTTCTCTACTTGCTCCTACCATTTCTCAGGTTTTCTGCATCATAACTGGTCTCCCTTAGGCAGCCATAGAGGATTCCTTTTGTTCAGAAGAGTGAGCTGAACAATCGCATTTTGGCAACTCTATTCTTCAGGTCATCAGTCTTTGCAACTAAGATGCTTTGTTAACAGAGATTCCTTTGTTTTGGTTGTTGTTTTGTTATGTCCGATGTTTACATCTGGATTCAAAGCTGGAAGTCCAGTTTAAAGGAAATTAAGACATTACTGCATCAAAGAGCACCTTACATGAATACACTTACATGCCTTTCCCTTATAAATAAAATCCACAATCTATGATTCCCCTCTTTAGTTTTTACCTGCAAAAAGGTGAGATGTTCAGTTCAATGGCTGAGTCAACAAATCTACGTTTATCATATTTTACATGCTTTAAAATCCCTTAGCACTCATTCACCGGACAGAGAAGGACAAGAGGCCTGCAGGAATCAGATAATTCCCAGCGTTACAATTCCAGTTCACATGAGGTTGCTTCTTACACACGGCTGAGATCAGATTAAATTTCCATTGAATCATTCAACCCGGCTGATCACTGTTTTCTGCTGTCAGAAGAGAGTCAAGAGTACCAAGAATTAGCCAGGGCCAGGAGAACCCACATTCAGATACTAACAGAAAAAGAGAGAAAAGAAAGGTTAAAAAAAAATTTATAAATACCCATGATGGAAATCTTTGCAGAAATGGATCATAGGTTTCCATTTGGAATACTAAGGAATTAAAATGAAAGTTAAAATAAAAGTTAAAATGCAAATTATCCTTCAAGAATTTCTAAATGCATTCACTATGTTTATCACTGTTTCTTTTATTCTGTTTCCTGAAGCTGGTCATTGGACTCTTGATTGCTACATCTCCACTAGACATTTAGGTATAAAAATAAAAAGAAATTAATTTCAGTTTGACTATTTGTACATCTAAATTGCTCAAGTGAAAGAGGCAACTGGTATAAAATGTCTTTGTTATTATTTTAGACTAATTCATTGACTCTACTCTTATCTGTACTCTGTAGTCAACAAACATCAAAAGTTGTACATGTGTATAGATGTAAATTCATTGCAACTGTAGTGAGGGCTAATTTTATGTGTCAACTTATGTGTCCACAGGATGCCCAGATACCTGTATAAACATTATTTCTGGGTGTGTCTGTGAGGGTGTTTTCAGAAGAGATTAGCATTTGAACCTATGGACTGAGTAAAGCAGATGGACTTCCCCAATGTGAATGGGAATCGTCCTAGCCATTGAGAGCCTGAACAGCACACAAAGGCAGAGGAAGGTTGAATTCACTCTTCCTGACTGCTTGAGCTGAGATGTTGATTTCCTCCTGCCCTCAGCACTCCTGGTTCTCAGGCCTTCAGATTCAGACTAGAATCTACATCATCAGCTCTCCAACTCTCAGGCCTTCAAGCTACACCACTGGCTTTTCTGGGACTACAGCTTTCTGGAGGCAGATTCTGGGACTTCTCAGCCTCCATAATTGTGTGAGCTTGTGCCTTATAAAACCTCTCTCTTATATAAAATTTCCCATCCCATATATATATATATATATATATATACACACACACAGATATATATAATCTATATATGTGTGTGTATATATATACAGGATATATATACATGCACTATATATACCTCCTATTGGCTCTCTTTCTCTGGAAGAACCCTGACTAATAAAACTCCCATAATGATTTATATAAAATCCAATTAAACATCCATGAAAATTTTGGAGAATCTGACTAGATTCTGATGTTCTTAGGAAGAAAAAAATAGACATGTTTATCATAGAAAATTGTAAATGAAAAATACGAATAATAAGATAGAACTAGCCAAGCTAGATATTTAAATATGTTACAAAGCTATGATAATTAGAATAAGGCATTACTGAAAGAAGAAAAAAACACAGACCTACGACACAGGATAGTTCAGAAATCGATTTTGTTCCATATAAAAATTTGCTAGAAAATAAAAGTAGTGTCACCAGAAAGGAAGAATTATTCATTAACTCGTGCAGGAATAACTAGGTAGGAATTTAAGGGAAATAAAATGAATTTAGACCCATCTCTCAAAGTGTATGACAAAATAAATCCCAGATCCACTAAAAAGTTAAATATTTTTAAAAACATTCTTTGCAAATGACCATTTGACCAAGACATTAAATCTGCAAATTAAAAACCAAAGATGACTTCCTAAGCTTAAAATCCTTTAAAGAAATCATAAAGCAAAAGACTAGCTGCTTGGATTACATAAAATTTAAAACTATTTAAAAAAATAGCATAAGCAATTTTTTTTTTCAAAATGGAACTGGTGATTGGAAAAATTACATTCAGAAAATATGGTATAAAATATCTTTATAAAATGTATCATTTTATCACTGTAGCAAGACAGAACATTTTTACATTTATTATTAAGTGGTGAATTTTTTTCTGTCTATGATCTTTGTTCAGGTCAGCACAATCAGTCTTCCTAAACCCCATTTCCACCATGACATTTCCTTGTTACAGGGGTAGAGTGAGTCTCTGTTGCTTATCACTGTTTCTCTATTCTCAATCACTTCAGTATAACCTTCATTAAAGTATCATATACTACTTATACCCAATATTTATTTAATATTTTTTAAAAATCAACTGTTTTGGCCGGGCGCGGTGGCTCATGCCTGTAATCCTAGCACTCTGGGAGGCTGAGGTGAGGCAGGTGGATCATTTGAGCTCAGGAGCTCAAGACCAGCCTGAGCAAGAGCGAGACCCTGTCTCTACTAAAAAAATACAAAGAAATTAGCTGGACAACTAAAAAAATATATATATAAAAAATTAGCCAGGCATATGGCAGCGTGTGCCTGTAGTCCCAGCTACTCGGGAGGCTGAGGCAGGAGGATTGCCTGAGCCCAGGAGTTTGAGGTTGCTGTGAGCTAGGCTGACACCACAGCACTCTAGCCTAGGCAACACAGTGAGACTCTGTCTCAAAAAAAAAAAAAAAAAAAAATCAACCGTTTTACCTAAATAAATTTACCTTTGTTCTAACCAATAATTCCTTGAAATCAAGTTTTATATAAATCAAATTTAAGGTATATAATAATGAAAATTTTAAAACACCAATCTACCACTGAAAAATCACTTACGCTGACTGTGATGGCTATTTTATGGGTCAATTTGGCTAGTCGATGACACTCAATTGTTTGGTCAAACACCAGTCTCGATGTTGCTGCGAAGATAAGTTTTAGATGTGATAACCATTTAAATCAGCCTTTGAGAGAAGCAGATTACTGTCCATCACGTGAGTGGCCTCATCTGATAAGCTGAGGAATTCTGCCCCCGAGACCGCCTTCAGATTCAAAATTGCAATGTCACCTCCAGTGGGAATTTCTAGCCTGCCAGCCGGCACTGCACCTTTTGTTGGGCTTGCCAGTTTCCACGGTCGCATGAGCCAGGTAGGATCTGGATCCAAAGCCCTCCTCCATCTGGCTCCGCCCCGCCGTTTTGAGTTCATTTCCTGGGACTTTCCAACGTCCGCCCGCCTTGCTCGGTCTGGTCCGGGCACACCCTTGCCTGTGCTGAGAACATTCTGCTGAGAGCACTTAGGCTTGCCAGGCCTCCCAGTCCCTGTCTTCAAGGCCTGCACCAATTACCGCACGAGGGCATGAGGAAGAAATAAAAGGGGAACAAGATTCTCACATTTACAAATATGTAAAACCAGCTTTGAAAGGTGAGGTTTCGCCTCACGTGCCGACGCTGCCTAATTGGCGGCGGCTGCCTGGCACATTTTAAGAAGGATCCTGAGGCTCTTTCTGAAAGAATGCGGTGATCTATTAGTGGGGTCTGACAGGAGAGAGAGTGAAGGGGTCAGAGGGGTAAGAAACTTGCTACATGTTTGCCAGCTCTGGCTTGGATGTTAAGGAAACTAGCCAAAATCATTCTCTCTAAGTCCTTTCCAATGCCTACTCAAACAAGCCATCAGATATATGAATTTTAAAATAACAAATTTGCATCCCAGTCATTTCTCAGATTTACATACATAGGCAAAGTCAACCAAGGGCATTCAAACAAGGGTAGAAAGAGTACAAAGTACAGGCTGCATTTGCTTCCCAAACACCTCCGTTTTTCATGTAATACCAAATTGCAAAACAGAATTTGCCTACTAGGGTAATGAGTGGGAATATAAATATCCTCAGCATGCTGGTTTAGCCTTGGCCATGCTGCCCCGCACCTAACGCTCGGGTATCCTTAGAAATACTTCTGGGAGATCATTAGGTATGAAAATTCTCCTGGGGACACAAAAGTTGCACTGAATTGCTAGAATGAGACAAGAAGCAACCGATTGTAGCACACCAAGATCAGAGTTTGCCCTATCGATGCAGATATTCCTGAAGATCAACCCAAAATTGTCCTGATTTTTTTTTTTTTAAAATCACCCTTTTCCTGGTTTTCATTGGTTCTTTAAGGTTTTAACGGGGGACACGTGATTATTTATACAGCTGGATCAGGTCACTTTCATTCATTCAGAACTTGAGCACTTCCTTCTAACAAAAGACAGTGTGATATGCACTGGAGATATAATACAAAGAGAAATAGGAGATAGTCTGCACTTTCAAGGAGTTCAAGCCTAATTAATGGGCTAAGAATATACAGAAACATATCTTTCACCAGGATTGGCAAACTTTTTTTCTATACAGGGCCAGACAGTAAATGTTTTCAGGTCTGCAAGCCACACAGTCTCAGCTGCAGCTACTAAACTCTGCCGCTGTAGCACAAAAGCACCCACAAACAGTACTTAAACAAATGGCCTGGCTAAGCTCCAATAAAAATCTATTTACAGAAAAAAGCTGCTGGCCAAATTTGGCCTATTATTTGCTGACCCCTGACTTAGACTCTGTTAGATGAATCCTAAGACTTGAGATGAGCATCTGAGAAATGGAAGAGACAAAAAATGGGCAGATCAGTTTTTGGTTAGTGCGGGGGCTTGAATAATGAGATCCTTATTCCTCAGTGATGATTTTTTAATTTATTAAAATTCCAAATAAGATTTATAACATCTCTTGTGAATATGTGAGAAAATAAAGAAGTTACATTTACTAATAGAATGGTTTTATTCATCTTAAAAGTATTTTTAATACAAGATTTGCCATAATCACCAATTCATTCTATGAGATACAACTGCCAAGTTTGAAAACAATGTTGTAGGCCAGGCGCAGTGGGTGGCTCACGCCTGTAATCCTAGCACTCTGAGAGGCTGAGGCGGGAAGATTGCTTGAGCTTAGGAGTTCGAGATCAGCCTGAGCAAGAGTGAGACCCCCGTCTCTACTACAAAATAGAAAGAAATTAGCCAAACAACTAAAAATAGAAAAAAATTAAGCGGTCATGGTGGTGCATGTCTGTAGTCCCAGCTACCCCAGAGGCTGAGGCAGGAGGATCGGTTGAGCCCAGGAGTTTGAGGTTGCTGTGAGCTAGGCTGATGCCACGGCACTCTAGCCCAGGCAACAGAGTGTAAAAAAATAATGTTGTAGAAATCCACACGGCAGAGTGGTGAAAACCCTAGAAGAAAATAAGAAAAGTCTCATAGAAAATGTGCAGCAGACAATTCACAGTTGCAAAGATATGGAATCAACCTAAGTGCCCATCAACTGAGGAAGGGATAAAGAAAATGTGGTGTATGTGAATATATACCATGGAGTACTACTCAGCCAATAAAAGGATGAAATAATGTCTTTATTTCCATCCAGCAACTTGGATAGAACTGGAGGTCATTATCCTAAGTGAAGTAATGCAATTCAGAAAACCAAATACCACATGTTCTCACTTAGGGGAGCTAAGCTATGGGTTTGCAGGTGCCTACAGAGTGGTACAGTGGACACTGGAGACTGAGAAGCAGGGAGGGTAGAAACAGAATAAGGGAAGAAAAACTACTATCAGGTGCAATGTACACTATTTGGGTGATGGGTACATTAAAAACTCAGACATTACCACTATACAATTCATCCATGTAACTGAAAACTATTTGTACCCCTAAATCTATTGAAATACAAATTTTTTAAAAGATTAAAAAATTGCAGAGACGAAAAAATTTTTTAAATGTGCCATGGAAATATGCCCCTGTCATGCATAGAGTCCTTAATTTTTCAAATCATCATGGACCATTCTGGAAAACCCATGCTCACCCCAAAACCTCAACAAGGGCCCCCCCTTGTTCATTTCCCCTCCAGCAACTAGGACTCTATTGAACAACGGGACAAATAAAGAAGTCTGGAAAATTTGATGGAAGAACAGAAAACACTATTTTAACATTATCTACTCTGATGTTCTAATGAAATCCTGACCTTACAAAATGAACTTGTTTCCGAAAAGTTGATTTGAGAAGTCCACTGAAACACAAAGGCTTTGTAGGCCCTGCCACTAGGCTCAGCTTATAGGACAAAAGTACTCATCTCCCAAAGTTTATCATACTTTTCCTGGTATCATTAAATTTCATAGTATCCTAAAGGTTAGGAAGAAAAGTACTCTGTTTTATTGTGAAACCAAAGTCCAGACAGATTTTGCAATAGTGGCACAATCATTACCAACATTCACAACATGATATTCATTTCTAGAGGGGACAGCACAGAGGCACACTGAGGAACTGGCCACCTGGCAAACCTCACTTTCACATCACAGATGTGTCCGCTCTAACTCTAGAATATGTATTTCCACAGTATTTGGTGCCCACGGAAATAGCCCAAAGATGTCAGTTAACAAATGTAGTAAGTACATCTTTTCCCCTCCACTAGGTCTTTATATTTTCAAAGACCAAAAGAGTCTTTTATCATTTGGCCAGTATAAATCCCCACAAAAATGTAATAACACACCAAAATCACTCCACTTTTCACTGGTGCCCACTGCATGTAAAATAAAGGTAAAGATTTCTAAAATGGCCTGTGCGAATCTGTGTGCTCGGGGATACAGCCTTTTCTCCATCCATAGGTCCACTTGCTCTCTCTGCTCCAGACACACCATCTGTCTTTGAGTCCCGTGTCTGACTATACTCCCTCCCACCCAGGACCTTGGAGCAGGCTCTTTCCTCAACCTGGAGGGCTCTTCACTCCTCCCTATCCCTGGATAATGCCTTTTCATCATCAGCAGCAAATCTTGTATTTTTGAAAGTTATTTTATCAATATGTTTCTCTTCAGGCCGAAGATAACACACCAAAAAAAGAAAAAGAAAAAAGAAAAAAAAAGAAAAAAATATGTTTCTCTCCACTTCCATGCTTAGCATGTAATAGGGATTCAATAGATATTTGTCTAAATAAATGGATTAACAAGTGAATGAATACCTGGAGTTACATAAATAAATTAACCCACATCTTTTTATTTGATAATGATCATTTAATACAGTTATTAAAAGTCAAAAGTTCAGTCAGTAAATATTTCTAAAATTCCTACTACATAATCTGCCAGGCATTGGAAGGTAGAAATGAAGACACTGTCCCTACTCAAGCTGCCTACAGAGACAGACAAGTAAACAAATAATTACAATATAACATGCATTCAAGATAAGAGAAATCTAGTGTTAGGAGACACAGGCAAGAATTAACTCTGCCCAGAGGAGCTAAAGATGACTTCGAAGGAAATGATGTGTGAACTCTTATAGAAGAAATAGAAGTGCAATGGGCTGAATAGTGAGAGAAGGCATTCCATGCAGAAAATGTGAAAAAGTAAAAAGGTTTGAAGAGCATGGTACAGCATGGAATAGCAAATCGTTTGGTACCTCTGTGACTCAGGGTGTGTGGAATGAGAATGACTTGGAATGGAATGGAAATTGTTAAGCTGAGGTGAAATGATGAGGACATGATGCATTTGAGGTAAGAACAAGACACCCAAATGGGACTGAATGGGAATTAATGGGAGGTAGAGAATAGAGGTTTGGGAAAGTAATAAGAAAGAGAAATATCGTACCTTCAAGGCAACGAGGAGATATTTGGGAATCAGAGATTCCCAGTCTCTGACCACCTTTTCAAAATCATACTTCATAAGGTAGTGTTTTTCTCACTTCCCTAATGACAACAACCACGTGGTTGTTAAAAATACATATTCCAGGAACATATGTCAACCTTACTGAATCAGTGTCCCCAAATGAAAAAACTGGAAATCTGTATGTTTAACCAACACCCCAGGTAACTCTTATTATCAGGGAAGCTTGAGAGACATTTTCAAAGGGAACACTGATTCCATCTTCCATGGTAAGACTCACCATCCATTTCCCCAGCACTGTCCACTCACCAGTCAGGAATGATGGCTGACCAGAAAAAAATCAATGACCTTTATTTCCAATACAACAATAAAATATGACTGGACTAGCACAGAGGAAGTACGGATCATTGGGAGAAATGTACATGCTAATGAAGGAAAATTTCAGCTAATTATGCTCAAAAGGTAGAAAAACTAGACTGTGCAGAAACAGGAAAGCCCGTGCACTTCCTCTATTGGTGCAGTGGCTATGGGTGATTTCTTTGGTCTCCAAACCTATTTGCTTCTCTCCAGTTGACTGTTAATTCATCAATTGAGGTCCCAAGTGCTGTGTGGCTGGCTACAGAACAAATAAAATTCTTTCAACACTTAGTTGTTGGGCTTTCCAATGACAGAGAATGAAGAAAGTATATATGCTCTGTAACATGGCTCATTCAGAGGCCATCACACCCCTCATACTGAAAAACAAAACAAAACAAAAAATCCTTTCTGTGCTATTGAGACATTAGTGTTCAGAATTTGAGGTGAGGTGGCCATACTGTAATTATTTGGATAGCAACACTTCATTTGGCCCACACACTTTTCCTGTGACCAGCTGGGTCACCACTTGACTCTCCAGGATTGCAGATATGAATGGAAACTTGGCTACTGCAAGCCTAAACCATCTCTAGTGGGAAGCTTTTGCCATTCCTGGGACTCAGCTGGATAACTGCCTCTAACCTCAGAACTCAGTCAAAATTAATGCAGTGGAATCTTGGGTTATTCATACAATTTCCTTCATGGTTTTAGCTAAATAATTTCACATCTCTGTACCTCAGTTTCTTCACCTGCCACTCATCACAAATGCTATGTTTTGAAGCTGCTTTTTATAATACTATATAAAATAAAAGACATTTATAAGATCTTTCCTGACAATGTATCAAAATTATTTTGTTGAGGCCAGGTGCAGTAGCTCATGCTTGTAATCTTAGCACTTTGGAAGGCCAAGGAGGGAGGATCTGATGAGCCCAGGAGTTCAAGATCAGCCTGGGCAACATAACAATAATGAAAGGAAGGAAGGAAGGAAGGAAGGAAGGGAGGGAGGGAGGGAGGGAGGAGGGAAGAAGGAAAGAAAGAAAGAGAGAGAGAGAGAGGGGAAGGAAGGAAGGAAGGAAGAAAGGAAGAAAGAAAAGAAAGAAAGAAAAGAAAGAAAGAAAGAAAGAAAGAAAGAAAGAAAAAGAAAGAAAGAAAGAAAGAAAGAAAGAAAGAAAGAAAGAAAGAAAGAAAGAAAGAAAGAAAGAAAGAAATTGGATTAGCTGGGCATGGCAGGGCATGGCTATAGTCCCAGCTACTAGGGAGTCTGAGGCAGGAGGATCTCTTAAGCTCAGGAGTTTGAAGTTACAGTGAGCTATGATCAAACCATTGCCTTCCAGTCTGCACAACACAATTGGGCCTAACAGACATTTACACAACATTTTACCCAAAAAGTACTTAATATACATTAATATACATTCTTCTCATCAGCACATGGAACATTCTCCAAGATTGATCATATCTTAGGTCACAAAACATGTCTCAACAAATTAAAAAAAATAGAAATCATAGCATGTATCTTCTCATACCATGGTGGAATGAAACTAGAAATCAACTCCAAGAGAAACACTCAATTCTGTACAAAGTCATGGAAATTAAACAACCTGCTGCTGAATGATTATTGGGTGGAAATTAAGATGAAAATCAAAAAATTCCTTGAACTGAATGACAGAGGGGACCAAAGCTAACAAAATTTATAGGATTTAGCAAAAGCAGTCCTAAGGGGAAAATTCATTGTCTTAAATGACTGCATCAAGAAGACAAAAAGGTCACAAATGAATCCAATGACATGTCTCAAGAAACTAGAAAAGGAAGAGCAATCCAAGTCCAAAGCCAGCAGAAGAAAAGAAATAAGGTCAGAGCAGAACTAAATGAAATGAAGAACAAAAAAACAATACAAAGAATCATGAAACAAAAATTTGGTTCTTTGGAAAGACAAAATTAATAGACCTCCTGCTAGATTAACCAGGATTAGAAGAGAAAGGACCAAATGAGCTCAACCAAAAATGAAAAGGAGATATTACAACTGATACCACAGAAATACAAAATAATCATCTGTGAATACTATGAAAATCTCTATGCCCATAAACTAAAAAACATAGAGGAAATGGACAAATTCCTGGAAACACATAACCTCCCAAGATTCAATCAGAAAGATAAAACTCCTGAACATACTAATAACAAGGAATGAGATTGAATCCACAATAAAAACTCTTCCAACAGCAACAACAAAGAAGCCTCAAACCAGATGGATTCACAGCCAAATATTACCAGATCCAAAAAGAAGATCTGGTACCCATACTGCAGAAATTATTCCACAACAGCAAGAAGGAGGGAGTCTTCTCCAATTCATTCTATAAAGCCAGTATCACCTTGATATCAAAGCCAGAAAGGACACAACAAAAAAGAAAACTACAGACCAATATCCTTTATGAATATAGATGCAAAAATCTTCAATAAATACTATCAAATCGAATTCAACAGCACATCAAAAAAATAATCCACCATGACTAAGTGGGGCTTATCTCAGGGATGCAAGGATTGGTCAACATACCTAAATCCATAAATGTGATTCACCACATAAATGGAAGCAAAAACAAAGGCAATATGATCAATCTCTATAGATGCAGGAAAAGCATTCAACAAAATCCAGTGCCCTTTCAAAATAAAAAAGAAAAAAGCCCTTAACAAACTAGCCATAAAAGGAACATATCTCAAAACTATTAAAGCCACATATGACAAACCCACAGCAAACATCATACCAAATGGGGAAAAGTTGAAAGCATCCCCACTAAAACCTGGAACAAGACAAGGGTATCCCCTGTCACCACTTCTATCCAACATAGTGCTGGAAGTCCTAGGCAGAGCAATCAGGCAAAAGAAAAAAATAAAGGGTATCCAAATCAGGAAAGAGGAGGTCAAACTATTGCTTTCTGCTGATGGTATAATCTCATATCTATTATAGAAAACTCCAAAGACTTCACCAAAAGACTCCTGAAATTGATAAATAAATTCAGCAAAGTCTCAGGTTACAAAATCAATGTACACAAATCAGAAGCATTCCTATACACTAGTAACAGTCAAGCTGAGAGTCAAATCAAGGACTCAATATCATTCATAATAGCTACAAAGAAAATAAAATACTGGGAATATATGTAACCAAGGAGGTGAAATAACTCTACAAAGAGAACTATGAGGAAAGAAATTGCTGATGACACAAACCAATGGAAAAATATATCATGCTTATAGATTGGTAGAATCAACATTGTTAAAATGTTTATATTACCCAAAGGAATTTACAGATTCAATGCAATCCCCATCAAAATACCAACATCATATTTCACAGATCTAGAAAAAATAATTCTATGCTTCATTTAGAGCCAGGAAAGAGGTCAAATAGCCAAAGATTCGATCTTAAGCAAAAAGAACAAATCTGGAGGCATCACATTACCAGATTTCAAACTATACTACAAGGCTATAGTAACCAAAATAGCATAGTATTGGCACAAAAAGAGAGAGACCAATGGAACAGAACAGAAAATTCAGATATAAAACCATCCACATACAGCTAACTGATCTTTTTGACTAAGCAGACAACAATATCCACTGGGAAAAAGAAGCCCTATTAAATAAATGGTGATGGGGAAATTGGATAGCCACATGCAGAAGAATGAAACAGGATCCATATCTCACCACTCACAAAAAATTCAAGTTGGATAAAAGACTTAAATGTAAGGCATGAAACTTAATAATTCTGGAAGAAAATGTTGGAAAAACTCTTCTAGATATCAGCCTAGGCAAAGACTTTATGAAGACCCCAATGGCAATAACAGCAACAACAAAAATATATAAATGAAACTTGATTAAATTAAAAATCTTCTGCACAGTTAAGGAAATAATCAACAGAGCAAATAGACAACCTATAGAATGGGAGAAAATATTTTCAAGCTGTATGTCTGATAAAGGGCTAATAACAAGAATCTACAAAGAACTCAAGCAAATAAGCAAGGAAAAAACAAACAACCCCATTAAATGTAGGCAAAAGACATGAACAGAAGCTTTTCAAAAGAAGATATACAAATGGTCAATAAACATGAAAAAACGCTCAACATCACTAATCATCAGGGAAATGCAAATTCAAACCACAATGAGCATCACCTTACCTTAGTTAAAATGGCTTTTATTAAAAAGTCCAAAAACAATAGATGCTGGGGTGGATGCAGAGAGAAAGGAACACTTCTACACTGTTGGTAGGACTGTATGTTAGTACAATCTCTATGGAAAACAGTATGGAGAGTCCTCAAAGAACTAAAAGTAGATCTACCATTTGATCCAGCATCTCCACTACTGAGCATTTACCCAAAGGAAAAGAAGTCATTTTATCAAAAAGACACCTGCACTCGAATGTTATTGAGCACAATTCACAATTGCAAACATGAGGAATCAATTCAAGTGCCCATCAATTCATGAGTGGATTAACAAAACGTGGCATATGTATACTATGGAATATTACTCAACCATGAAGAAAGATGGTTAAGGCTTTTTGCAACAATTTGGATAGAACTATCCTAAGTGAAGTATCTAAAGAATTTAAAAACAAACACCATGTGTACTTGCTATTAAATGGAACTAACCAATAAGCACACATATGCACAGAGGGAAGTAAAACTCAGTGGAAATCAAGCCAAGGGGAGAGGGAGATATGTGAAAACCTATCTAACAGGTACAATAAACACTATCTGGGTGACAGGCACACTTATAACACTGCATAACAAAATTGATACATGCAACCAAAAATAATTGTACTCCTGTAATATTTTGAAATAAAAATAAATTAAATTAAAAAAAGAAACGAAATGAAATGGAGAGGAATAAAGAGTAATTCCTGGGTTTTGCTGAACTATACACAGATTTCTAAAATCACCAAAAACTGGATTTGGTAGGCCATGTGGGTATATTTAAAGGAGGATTCTAGGAAATGCTGAGCATAGCTTTCTTCATGGCCATATCTAAATTTCACTGACATTATGTCCACTCACAAAATGATTCATAGAGTTTTCCAAGGTTTCTTGCCCTTAGGTCCACAGCAGAATTTCTCAGAGTGTGTTTACAATGGATGATCATAGGAATTATATTGAGAAAATAAAACAGGAGGGTCATGTTCAAAACTCTTGTACATACACACTTGATTTATTTATTTTTTTTCTATTTTTATTTTTTACTTTTTTTTTTGAGACAGAGTCTCACTCTATTGCCTGGGCTAGAGTGCCATGGCATCAGCCTAGCTCACAGCAACCTCAAACTCCTGGGTTCAGGCAATCCTCCTGCCTCAGCCTCCTGAGTAGCTGGGACTACAGGCATGCACCACCACGCCCGGCTAATTTTTCCTATATGTATTTTTAGTTGACCAATTAATTTCTTTCCTATTTTTTAGTAGAGACGGGGTCTCGCTCTTGCTCAGGCTGGTTTCAAACTCCTAACTTTGAGCGATCCGCCTGCCTCAGCCTCCCAAAGTGCTAGGATTACAGGCGTGAGCCACTGTGCCTGGCCTGATTTATTACAAAAATGAAACTATAAGCCATACAGAAAATGGTCATTACAACAAATGATGCTGGAAAAACTGGATATCCACAAGGGGGGGAATGGTGTTGAATAAAAGATGTTAGATACGATATAAGCCAACATTGTATATTTGGCATCTCATAGTATAGAGTAGTGGGTCTCAAAGTGCAGTTCATGGACCACTTGCATCCCAGTTACCTGGGTGATGTTAAAGATAGATTCTCTAGGATTCTCACTTATTCTCTAGGAATGAAACCTAAGATACTTTATTTTTATCATACTGCCCTAGGTGATTTTTAACACACTAAAGCTTGAGATTCACCAGCATGGTGTTTTGCAGTTAGGAAAACAGTCATCTAAACCCATCTCTGCCATGTATGGGCAAACTAATTAATCCATCTATATTTCAGTTTTCTCTTCAGTAAAGTGATGATTATAATCACCTCTTAGTTACAATGATTAAATGAGATTAATATATATACAGTGCTTAGTATTAGTTCTGGTTCACAGTAAGCACTCTCCATGTCCAACAAACTTACTAGAAATGAAGTATTTTAAATCACTTATAAAAATTTTTAATTGTCAATTGCTAACTTTGTAATGGTATTGCTGTATTGATAATGTATCTGAAGGACAGCACCTTTGCCAAGTGTATTGACAGATAAGTGGAAAGTATCTGATCTTGAGAACCTGTTTGAAGGTACTATCTGGGGAACATAACTGTTCATTCATACACCTCCCGCAAAGAAATTATGGTCCCATTCAAAAGATGTAACTTCAGCATTTGTGCATGTGATGTAGCAAGGGACATCTGCCCAGTCCCCCACATGAGTTAAATAACCTTGATAATCAATGCAGCAGCAGATCAGTTCATTTAGAAAACATTTACTGGAAGATTACAATGTTCCAGATACTGTACTAGATGCTGAGCATTGCGAATAAAAAGATACGGTCCTTTCCCTCAAGTAGCACATAGGTTATGGGATATTACAGCACGTCACCCTCACATCTGCTTGTGTTACGCAGTATTTCTTAAAAATGTTTTCTTGACTTTAAATAGTTAGAACACTGGAAAATCCTGGGCAGGGTATTTGTTTATTGCTATTCCTTCTGAATTGGGGATGAAAGAAAGATAATAAACAATAAGTGCACCTAGCTTCCTCTCCTCTTCTTGTTCTCAAAAGAAAAAAAAAAAACTTTGCTTTGGAATTTTGAAGACATTGCTCCATTTTCTTCTAGCATCCAGCACTGTTAAATGTGATGCAATGAATGAAGGAAGGAAACTACTCTGGTAGGGTAAAAGCCACCTCAGCAACTTCTCCAGTCTGTGCATTCTCTGCTTGCTCTTCCATACTGAGAGACTAAATATTTGTGCTTGGAAGTGGACAGCAAGCTTCAGAAAGTAATGGGCAAAGAGTTAGGAGTCTGGGCCAATTGCGCCCAGATAGTCAAAGCCAGAGATGCCTGAAACTCAGACAAGACATTTTGCAGAGACAGTCAGTATTAGTTCCTAGGGCTGCTATAAAAGTTTCACAAACTAGATGGCTTAAAACAACAGAAATGTACTCCCTGACTGTTCTGGAAGCCAGAAATCCCACATCAAGGTAGCAGCAGACCCGTGCTCCCTGTGAAGGCTCTAGGGGAGAACCTGTTCCATGCCTCTCTTCTAGCATCTGGCAGTTGCTGGCAAATCTTGGCATTTCTTAGCCTGTGGCTGCATCATTCCAATCTCTGCCTCTGTGGTCACATGGCTGTGACTCTGTGTTCCCTCTGTGCTCTCTCCTCTTCTTGTAAGGACACGAGTTACCAGATTTAGGGCCCACCCTAATTCAGGATGTTCACTCAAACTTAGCTACAGCAATTACATTCACAAAGACCCTATTTCTAAATAAGGTCAAATTTTGAGGTTCCAGGTGGACATGAATTTTGAGAGGACTCTGTTTGACCCAGTGCAGTCTCAATAGACCAAGGTCATTTGAAAGAGAAGGTAATAAGAGTTATTTGCAATCCAGGCAGGGAATGGAAGCAAAGACAAGGAAAAAGCAACAGCCGCACACTGTGCACTCCAGCAGCTCTGAACCACACAGGGCTGCCTTCCCACACCATCCTACCTTCACTAACAAGGCCAATTTGTCCATCACACATGGTAGGCACAGTGCCAGGGGCCCATGATACTTTCAGGAGCCCATAAAAATATTTTAATTTCTTTCAAAATTTAAAGAAAAAAATAAATATAATCCAGCCTGGATTATATTCATATTTCTATCAATGCAGTCATAAAATATAATTTTTGATATTTTTTTAATAGAGGAGGGAACCCTGGGAAGGCAAAAGTACCCAGGGCCCACAGAGTCATCAGGCAGCTCTGTTCCCCATGTCAGTGCTCACACACCTGGTCTGGAGAAGCTCGAGAGTTGACGTTAGTTTCCCACCCATCCCCACTCCCAGAGGTGGCCGGTAGCCAAGCACGTACTGACGGCAGGGGTACCACGGCCCAGCCCCCTGGCTCACGGGGAGAATAACCTGTATGGCATAATCCAGTCTCCACTGTGCCCCAGGAAATCCCATCATTGCCGAGCTTCTCCCCCTGCCCTCTTCTGTTTCCCTCCTACCTCTGCAGCATCCTCTCACTATTTCATTTGCTGAAGAATTCCCATCTCAACCTCTGCTTCTAGGGAACATGATCTAAGACACTGACTCTCCACGAATAGCATTAATACCTGGTGATAATTCTCTAATAAACAAACATATCGAATGAAGGAAGGAAGGAAGGAGTAAATATTAGGAGACATAGAAGCAAGTGTCAAAGATCTAGATGGGCCTTTACAAAGGGCTGAACTGATCATAAAAGGAACTTCAATGTTTGACAAAATAAAGATTTAAACACAGAGAAAAGAGATAGGGATGTAGATACCAGAACAGGCGCACAATTTTTGCTCACAAAAATGGAGGAAGAGTCTAACGATCAGACCTGAGGAACAATGCCTACCGTGTGCCCAGCACTGTGTAAGTCACTTTCACATGTAGCAACAGACTAAGATGATATGAAGCTGTCACAACTGAAGCAGGTTTCCTTAAATTCTCTCAGACTCGACTGGCCCCAGGGCTGGGGATGAGATGAGTTTGCAGGACTGATTATGAGGTTGGTTCAGACGAATTTGTGTGAACAATCATCTGCTGAGGAAAGGCTGCCTTTGAAGACCTGACACCTTGTAAGAGGACTCCTGATCTTAAGAGTACAGTCCTCTGAAGCCAGCATTCGACAAGATGTAAAAATGAGAAGATTTCATGCCATGGAATTTCTATCACAGATACGGCTCTTTGTAATTTTAGCAGCTCCTCTCAACCTTTGCAGCAGTTTGGGAGCCGAGCAGATGGCAGGGGAGGGCTTAACTAAGTGGCGAAGTTTCAGCTGCAAAAGGCAATTCCTAGAATGACAATTCAGGCACTCGTTTCCCCCAACACTTATCATATTGGCAGAGGGTTAGTGAATCTTTTTAGAGAAACGTGAAGGAGGCAGTGCATCGGAATAAGGCTTCCTATGTTTGGTTAGGTTGTGTGGAGGCAAACACTACCGAGTCCAATTCTTCCCTTGCATTTGCTATTCCCAAGGCAAACGGCCAGACTTGTTTGTAAATTAAAGAGTATCTGAAAAAGCTAAAGCTTCGGGTTTGCAATATAAGGGACCTCCAGCACATGAAGCAACTGCTGAATGCATCTGAAACCAGTGGATGGCAGTTTCAGCTGAGTTGCTCCAACCCCGGCTGGCACTGAGGACTCCTATAGTTTCCAGCTACATATCATAAAGAAACAGCAAGTTTGTAGTAGGAGCATAATCTGGGCTCAAATCCCGCCTCTGATAGCAAATAACTATCTGATGCTGAACAAATGACGTTTCGTCTCTGAGCCTGTTTCCACCAATGTAAAATGGGGGTGGAGATGGGGGAGGGACAATAGCAACCTCAAAGGATTATCGTCAGAACTGAGGGTGATAATGTACGTGAAAGTACCTGGCATAGTAGATCTTCAACTGCTATCAGTTTTTCTTCATTTCTATTCTGCCTAGCTTGGCAGAAGTTTGTCAAAATAGCTGTTGCTCTTTCAAACTGTTTCAGCTTTGGCTCATCTATGATTTTTCCTTTCATAGATTTTTCCTTTGATCTTCAAACAAATTTAATTATAAAGATTTGTTTTTCTTGAAATTCCATAGCCCTTATTCTTTGTGAATGAGTTAGTGAGGTTCTGCTTTTGGGATTTTAGTTTTGATCCTTTACAATATGTATATAACAGAAAGAATAAATGTATTTGATATTCTGAAGCTATAAATGTATCATCTTTTAATGAGGCCTGTTTGTTTTAATTAAGCCTAAATTACTCAAGCATGACGGAGGGGTTATTGATTGAGATTATTTCTGCTGCAAATAACAGAAAAGCTACTCAACCGGCTTAAACAATTAAGGAAATGTACTGGCTCCTGTAACTGAAAAGTCCACAGGACTTTTCATGGTTGGATCCAGGCATGGTTTGGTCTAAGCCCTGGCATAATTTTTTCTGCAATTCTCTCTGTTTGCCTGTCTCTAAATGTTGGCTTTGTTCCTAGGCTGGCCTCATAAAATGACCACTAGCAGCATTCATGGTCGTCCCTCATTCATATCCAAGAGCAGTGCAAAGGTCAAGGCCGGTTTTGAGAACCCCCATAGGAAAGTCCCAAGCTTCACCCCGATTGGACCACTCCTGATCCAACTTCCACAACTAGGGAAATATCATTCTCTGATTGACTTAAATCTGTAGAGATCACTATGACAAGGAAATAGGATTATTCTAAGTGGTTTTGTGCAATCAGGGCCCTCCTCTGGATCTGAAGATAAGGTCTACCCCTCATAAACGTCATGGTTGTCACTCAAGGGAACTGAAAATAAATGGCAGAAGAACAAATTTAATGTCTGCTACAATTAAAAAATAATTTTTAGCAATTTAATACAGTGTTCCTAAATGCCTTCTTTTATTTTAAAATCATCACTTATTTTATTACATTAGACTCTTTCCAATAAAATAACATACTTTAGCATCCACAGGCAACCATAGACTGAGAGTCAATTGACGCAAGGCACGACATTGACAAGAATTTCAGAATATCTAGGTTAGCAGTCTTGCTTCCTGTTCTTTCTCTCTCTCCACTTCCCCTCTCCCCTTATTTTTCTCTCCCTCAATTTTCTAGATCATTTTTTCTTTTCCTCACTTTCCTTCCATTTATAATCCTGTTTTTCTTCTCTCGATATGCTTTTTAATATATGCAAACATAACAGGATGTAAGATTAGACATTTCCTGACCTCTCACAAATTTAGCTAAAGCTTCAAAGCTGTTGACACAGGTGACAATGGAGGCGCTAGACACACCCTCTCAGGAATTATTAAGAGGAAGCCAAAATCATCCGTTGCTCATCTCTCCAGCAGCCTATAAAAAAGAAAACTAGAGATTCATTGGAAGAAATTTCTTCAAAGGTGAATTTATACGTAGAGATGAGAAATGAATGGTCTCACCCACCCGCCAAATGAGGAAGACGTTTGAGTAACTCAGTGAGCACTGGTGCTTGTGAGAAGGGGCAGCTGGTATCTTACTTCCCAAATAGCTATTTACCAGGAGCCACAATCCCAGAGTTTGGGGGATGAACAGAGTAAGAATGAAAAGAACAAAAGAATAGATATTGCCCATTTTTCCCACCACTGAACTCCAAGTTTTGGGTCAGGACTGAGCCAGGCAGAGGGTGGAAAGCTTAGAGGAAACTTTTAACTTTTACGTAAATGGAAGGTTTATTTTAGATTGCAGTGGGCTTCCTATTACCTGAAAACACCACTCTTCAATAATATTCCAAAATGACCCTGCAGAAGTTGTTTTCAAGAAGTGAGGAAGAAAAGTCGAAAAGAAAATTATTTTAAGTTAGCTGCAGAAACATTTTTTAAAGTTTTATGTTACATTTTTAATGTGAAGAAAAAAGCAGTTTCCTAATAGTACCCTCCTGAATTCGTATGCATCTTCACTGTACTTTCTGTGAGCACACCTAAATAATGCACCTGTCAGATCTATAAGAAACTCAACACCTCAAAGAGAGCAACTGGAGAGAGTTCAATGAAGAGTCTGTTTACAAAGATGTGGGCGTGGCTAAGGGTCATCAAACCAACCCAAATGGCGGGAGCCCTCAGCACGCCTAGGCCAGCATGCGTAGGGGAGTGGAGGAAGAGGTTGGCTGAGCCCAGAGAGAGATGGAGCTGAGCGTCTCTTGCTTGTGTCTTGTACACTGGCAGGCGAGGAAGCCCAGGCCGTGCCGGGCACAGAGCAGAACAGAAACAAGTAAAGAGCTCATTGCCATTGCTTGGCAAGTAGCAAATATTCAGCACAGCTAAAACATTTCAATTTTTGAATTCTGGCAAATAGAATTGTAATTGATATACAGAATGTGCAAATTACTTAAGACTGGTAGAATTTTGTAGAATTTTTCCTTTGTGTCTCTTGGCAAACATGGAATTACACTCCTTAAGGAAAAAAAATTAACTTCAGGTCAATGAAATCAGCCTTAAAAATGTAGAGAATGTATTTGAACAAAAATATTATCAGCCTAAAATGAATATGGATAACTATATGATGGAAAATAATCACCGAAACAAAATCTAAAAATGGAAACTGAAGAAATCAAGACCACAGATGGAGGCCCCTCACCTCGGGCCCACTTCGACCCATGCCAGCAGGTCGGTGTTGACCATTAAAGTACTGCCTCTATTTCTTGTTTTTGCTATATACCTTCGAGGGTATATCTTCCAACATCTACAGTCTAAAATCGTGCTAAAATCATCTATACTAGAAGGAAAACAGGAAGCTTTCCCCTAGCATCTCAAAAGATCCTTTTCCCCTGTTGCATCATTCTCCCATTGTTCTCTGCATTCTTATCTTTGTGACTGTAAAGTAGGTCCCCTAAACTTTCCACATCTCTGCTTTTTCTCACTGATGAAATAGGGAAATGAGATGTATTCAATTAAACTCTTCTCCCAACCTGCCCCTCCAACTGGTTCCCACATTCCAATCGTGAAAGTTGCTCTCTCTTTCTAAACTCAACTAAAGTCAGAGTTCTGTGTTCTTCCATTGCTCTGGGAAACTTTCTTCCTTGCCCCCCACCCCGACACATACACCCCTGCCCACACCCTTACTGCCCAAAGAGATCCTTCAAGATCCAGCTTAAATGTTACTAATCTCACCCCTTGCTGCACCCCCTACCCCCAGCCCAGCCAACATAATTAAACATCCTCTCTCCTCTGTCCACAGACTTCAGAATAGTCTACGTCACCTGCATTATAGTTACCTGTTTATGTAACCATCTTCCCCATTAGATTGTTAGCTTTGGAGGCAGAAACTGTGCCATTAGTCTTTATAGCTCCATTGGCAGAGGGAGATGGTTCGTAAGTTATGCCAAAAGAAAGAAAGAAAAAATCTGAAAAGGTTTTCAAGACACCTTTAAGGTTTTGTAAGCACTAGAAGTAACCCTTGTGCCCTCTCCTCCACGCCACTGGTACGTTAGAGCCAGGGCTACAGGGCGCTCACAGACTTCTGGGCTTCTCTCTTTGACACTGGCAAAGACCCAGCAGTTGGGTCAAGGCCACCTCGAAATTCCTTTAAAACAAACACAAGCAACAACACATTATAAATTAAAACCTTCTTTTGCGATTCTTAATTCTTACCTAAATTCTTATGTCAAGTTGCCTTAAAAAGAGAGAGAGAGTGCTGTTTATTAATATCCTCCTGTTTATTAATGAGCGATGAGATGGCTCAGTTTACAAACTGGGTTGTTGCTACAACACATTTACACAGTTATAAATAAAGCAAACTGCAAAGAGATTAGCAGTGGAAGATCTGAGGTATTATTTGTTTTCACTAGGACTCTCCCAGTCGTTTTCCTCTGTACCCTAAGGTCTATTTAGCCTAGACTAAGCGACTGTCACCAGCCCCATAAATGCCGCAGCAAGCTCAGCAGAGCTGCTTGCAGACCAAGGAGACGACTTGTGTGGCTCTGCTTTTAATAGACTTAGTTTTGAAGTCTTTGAGTTTCCTTTGCAGTCGGTAAAGACAGATCCAAAGTGCGAAAGAGAAGTTTCCGCCTGTGAACCTTCAAGTGTTCCCCTCTGGCCCACCCTTCTCCTTGAGTCTTGTTCACTGTGCCAATGAATAGGTTACTAGGCATACAGTAAATTCCCAGTGTTTACCACCCACTGTTCTCTCAAACAGCTTTGTGAACCATGGAGGACTTTAAAAATTCACTTATTTTCCTGCCTGTGGTAGGAAAAAATTCACTCGTTTTCTCCACCCGCCCTCATCAACACCCACACAACTATCCGCCGGAGAGGAAGGACTTTCCCTGATTTCTACAGCAACATGTTAAAGTGAAAAGAGCACTTTATTTAGAGAACCAAAGGCTAAGGTCCAAATTCTGGCTACATTCCCTGGGCTGGGACTAGGGTAAGGTGATTGGGGAGCCTAGGCCCCCGAAGGCAGGGTTGAAGGGTTGAACACTGAAGGCAGGGTTGCTCTGGGCCTGCCCCATCCGTTACGACCGTTACATATATCACATCATATACATTATAATATATGTAGATCTATACACACACACGTTCTCTCCTCTTTATAGGACACAGAATGGACACAAAGGAAGAATCGAGTCCACTTGCAAGGAGAGGAGGTCAGAAAAGCCTTCACAAAAGAGGAGGCGATTCCTGAAAAAACAGACACACATGCCTGCCTCCCCCTGCTGTTTTGAGGACTTGGTGACATCATTTATTTACAGCACTTAGCATAATACCTATAGCCCACAAATGTTAGCTGAAAATAAATGTTTTTTTGGTTGCTTTGTTATTCCAGACCCTCTGAATCGGTCAGAGTTCTTGATGGCAACAACATAAACTGCCTCCAGCTAATCTAAGCAGAAGAGACAGTTCTTGGAAGGGTCTTAGAGAGCTCAGTGAAGCCACGGGTGCAATGCAAAGTCAGGAAAACTGAGAGAGGCCTGGCAGGTGAGGACACAGCCAAGGCCGGCCCCCAGGAGCAGTCTGGTTAGGTTGATGCCATGGACACCCAGCACCGCTGCCATGACCAGGGTGATTCTCAACCCTCCCTGGGACTGTGCATCCGTCCCTCCCTCCGGATGTCACACCCTTGGTGGGAGAACCCATAGGCTAATTCTAGGTAAACTTTCCTTCAATTTTCAGTAGCAAGCAGGGCCCTTTTTTTTTCCTACAAAAATCACACAGCAAGGCCTATTTTAGAAGTAGACAGGGAATTTGGGAATAGGGTGTCCAAAAAAAAAGTTTCAGCTATAACTTAAAGAATACTGTTTTTGACATAGCTCGGAATATTGTACCGAAAATACAGAAAATCATCATAAGCCCCAGAAATTTACTTTCAAAATATAAAATACTTAAATATCAAGACTTTCAGGTCCTCTTTGGATGTTTCATGCTAGGTACCGCATACATAGCAGGTAAGCAGTAAATAACAGTGAAGTAAATATAGAGCCAGTTACTAGATGTTTGATTAATATTAACCAGAAATAATGACTTATTTCGATCTTTTTCAAAAACTGATCTAAAATGTTAATTTCCCAGGTTGAACTCACTTGTGGGCCAGTTTGAAATATGCAGAAGTTGGTTTTGCTGTCTTCACCCCCACTAACAAATTTGAGAGATGCTTTTTTCTAACGTGAATGTGAGCATGTGGGAAGTAGTCCAAGGGAGTGTCGGCCTGTGGATTGATAACGAGAGCTAGCTCTCAAGAGTTTCTTTATAATGGAGCAGCAAAAGATAACTCTAATGCTCCCCAAAGACCTGCTCCATGACTTCCAGGAACTGCATAGACCTTTACACAGAAGGCAGGAGCCAGAAACGAAAAAAACAGCTTCAGTGGAAAAACTGGCCCTTTACCATCGGCACTTAAATGTGCCAGACTCTCTCCCATATCAAATAAAATCGTCCCTCTACATCTTTTCCAGCAGGTATTACCCTACTTCTCCCCTCCCCTTGACTGTCCCAAACTTCTTGACAGTGGTTTACATTTCCTTGGTCTACTTCCTCACATCCCACTCGTTTCTCAGCTGACTGCCTGGCCTCCAGCCTCCAGCTCCATTGAAACATCACTTGCCAAGGTCACCAACAACTTCCTTACAGCTAAACCTAATGGACACATTTCCACCTTTATCTTAATTGGCTTCACAGAGGCTGTGAATGATATTAACTTCCTCTTGGAAATACTCTCTTTACTAAACTTTCATGACTCAATGCACTCATGGTTTTCCTCCTGTGTATATTCAATTGTAATTCGTTGTCATGGATTCACAAAGGCACCCAATACACAACACTCACAGACCAAACTCGCTGTCTTTCCCTGCATATATAGTCTTCTTCCTACGTTCTCCTTCAAAACGAATGCCTCTCATTTGTGCAGTCGCTAAAGCTAAAGGCCCAAGCAGTATTCCGGAATCTTCCCTCTCCCCCAGTACCCAATCCCTAAGCCCACCACCAACCAGTCCATCAGGGTCGACTATTACAATTCCTAAATGTCTCTCAAATACTTCTATTTTCCTGTATCCCTTCTGAAACCACTCTACTCAAGCAACCAACTAAATAATTGGATGATCTTAATGACCTATTTCTGAGCCTCAATTTCCTAGTAAGTAATATGGACAGAATAAACACCAAGTTTCTTCCTTCCCTCTCTGGATTCTGTGATTATATGAATTTACAACCAAGGAGAGGCTCAGGGCAAAACCAGTTCTTGTGCTTTGGGAGGCCATCTGACTTTCCCCATTTAAATGAAGCACTGGGGTGACTAAGATTGTGCCCACCTCTCACCATAACACTGCTCTTAAGAACAATCTAAGGGCCTGCAAGACGATTTAAAATACAGCCTTTCCCTTTAAATAGGACATATGCCATGTTTTGATCTGTAGAAAATATCTTAGAATGAAATTCTAATGTTGTTAATGAATTTACCTAACTTGTTTCCTTAATTCATCTAAAGGATCCTTAAGAAAAGAGGTTATAGCCATTCTCAAAAATGTTCTATAGGGGAAAAAAAAATCTTATGTAAAGATTCAATCAATCTTTGTTGACTACTATCTTGAGTGCATATTTAAAAACATGGAAAACACAGGAAAAGGTTGATGGCGGTTGGGGAGACAGGGGTGAGGAGGAGCAGGGATGAAGGAGTTTAATTGATTTTCAGCAATAATAAGGTCAAATAAATGAATGCATTATAAAAGAAGAATAAAAAATTTAGGTCAGAGCTGCTCTATGAAAAAAATTTAAAACTGTAAACAGATGGGAAAAGTGACACAATATGGCAAATTCCACTACAGAGTACAATAGGGAGCCATTTTAGTGAGAGAGAAAGTAGATTTCAAAATTAGGAGAAGTTGGGGAAACAAATAGCCAAGAGCCAGAAAAGTAAGAGGTCACTTCCTGTCCTGAGAATTTTTTGGTTCTGAAGTGTGCTAGCCCAGCTGAGTCCTGGTGAGCATATCACATATCCTCTAAAGGGGGCATCTATCAACTGGAGAAATACGTGCCATCTCTCTCCAAAGGTCATTAGCAGATTGAAAGTGTGACACTGAATCTGATTAAGGATTAATTTTTTAATTCCAGGTGTGGAACTTTCTTCTAAATGAGCAGGCCTTTACACAAAAGCATACACTCACCTGGTATGAATAAAACAGAAATAACCTTTAACGCTACCTCCCATCTTCTTAAGACACAGTGGGAAAGAAAGGGAAAGTTCTCTAGCAAAGAGTTCTCTAGCAAATTCTAATTTAAGGATTAGAATTTGCTGGCCATCCAAGCAAAGTACAGGTCTTACTAATGGTGAAGAAGTGTGATGCCATCTTCCTGGCAGACTGAGACCTTGAGAAAACTGGGTGCTTTTTATCTGGTTGGGTAAGACACAGTACTGCCAACAGTCAACTTCAGCAGGGCACCAGCAACGTCACAGGTTACGTGAGAAACCTTTTGCCTCAGACCCTCCCAGAGAGATAGACGGCATTTGGGCTTCTACAAAACCCAGTTATATGGGGATACCAGGGTGGGTTCTGGCCCTTTGGAAAATGCCCAGTCACGCCAGAGTCAGGCTTCTTGGTCCAAAGCAACCTGCCAGTTCAAAATATGTAACTAAAAGCTATGTACACTTTTATATTTTAAACATATTGTTATTTTAAACTGCTGCATCATCAAATTGCATCAGACAGCTTTAAATCCAAGGCAGTAGCTTTCAAACTCTTTGGACAGCAACTCATAAAAAATACATAAAATAATTTTTAACATAAACCAGTTAAGCACACACACATAAAACTAACATTAAAATCTTATGAAACTTTACAACTTTACTTAATTACATGTAATATATTCTAATATTATCCATTCTAAGTTGTTTCATTGTTTCTTAAGTGCTTGCCACAATCCCCAGAATAATTTCATAATCCAAAGCCTGAAGGTTGAAAAACACTATTCTAAGATTACAGGTTTCAGCTACCCTAGCTGGTAGTCTGGTATCCAAATGTTTTCGAAGTTGATTAAAGTGCATAATCAAAAAGCAACATTTGCGAAGAAACTTCAGTCCCCATCAAGAGCATTGTCGTGGGGATTTTTACCATGACTCACCAAGTGAATAACCACCTTTCCCTTTGCAGAACTGAGATGTGAGCCAAACATCAAATGAAAATGGCATAGCCTCAGGACAGAGTTGAAAAAGGAGGGCACTCCATCATCAAATGCAAAGTGAGATCCTTCTGGAAAACGTGTAAAACAGCCTACAGCGAGGTAAGGAGAGCAAAACACAACAGAAAAATAAGTATTAATGGAGAAAGGATCGAGCTTGTGATTCTGTCTCCAAGCTTTACAAGTTATACTTTAATACTTTCCAATCCTATGAAACAGAAATATTCAGGATGACTCCACTAATCATGTGGCCTTGAGTATCTCAGCAGACATCATTTAAGTCATTTAAAAGGATAACTGCAAATTAAATTAGTTCATCCTAATTATGCAAAAATGATAAATTCAAATAAGCAAGGTAATTCATTTCTAAATTAAAAATTTTTTCAATCACTTGGCATCTCAAATCAAAGCAAATGGGTAATGTTACCAATTATATCAATTTGACTCTTAAATTTAAATACATAAACATATGATGAACTGAATTAAAATTCTTATTTGATATGCATTTAACTTATTAACATTTGCACTAGGGTGGAGAACCACATTCAAGATGTGAAACAGGGTCATGCCCTTGAAAACCAAAGAAGGTTGCCACAAAAGGGCCTCTGTTAGATTCTGGCAACAGAATGAGTCCCCAAAATCTATTAAACAAGTCATCACCACAGGAAAACTAAGGTAGATCATGCTACTAAAAGCAACACTGTGGAAACTCATGAAATATTTCTTAGGGGAGATGTTTGATAAATGATAAAAATACTCAGTTTTAGGAAGCCATATGAGAAAGTGTTAAACTCAACATGGTTGCATTCATGATTACAGGATTTCATAGGAAGAAAAGAAATTAACATTTATTGAATGTCTGTGTTTTGCCAGGCATTACTTAATACTTCCACATACAATCATGTATCACTTAACAACAGGGATATATTCTGAGAAATGTGTCATTAGGCAATTTCGTCATTGTGTGAACATGATAGAATGCACTTACACAAACCTAGATGGTACAACCTGCTGCACACCTAGGCCATATGGTATAGCCTATTGCTCCTGGACTACAAATCTATTCAGCATGTTACTGGACCAAATACTACAGGCAATTATAGTACAATGGTAAGCATAGTATATCTAAACATATACAAGGTCCAGTAAAAATACTGTATAAAAGATTTAAAAAATGGTACACCTATATAGAGTAGCTCCA